>VDFB02362137.1:0-42372 GCA_007258455.2 Sequoia sempervirens
TGAACATCCATTTGATGTCATGAATATAGCAACATAAAAGATCTTAAATTAATTTACTTATACAAGATTCAACATTTACAATATCCATTATAAGAGAGAGAGTTCAACAATTAATTACAACATTACATCATTACAACAATGCTTCCCAAGATCAATAGGGAAGGATAAACATCAGAGTTACAATACATGATACAACTGGTTTCAATTCAATTCAAGTACATGAAGATATCCCACTCAAACTGAAACAAGTGTAGAAGTCCACATTACCATGAGCAGTCACCACGAACATGAACAACAACAAGGGAACCCAATGGAGGAATAAGCACAATCCACCTGACCATGTGCAACCCTAAGGTCCACCCCCCTATGCTAGGAGGCAATAAGGTCCCACACAAGTAAATAGAAAAAGAGACCACAACGGACATAACAAGGCTAAACAGGACTCCAAACAGACACTGCAACAACATTAACAATACAAAGGAACGTACATTGCTTCCAAAGGGATCGCCTACCAAGGGAGAGAACAAAGAAGGGAATGCTAGTCTACGTAGGGAAGAGTGTCATTGCATGGTCTTGGCATGGGTTGTCCTGACAGTCTCTCACTAGACTATGGCCCCCATCTATGGTTGTCCTGGAAACCTCTCACTAGGTACCGGCCCCATAGGGTGACACATGCGAAACCAATATTCCTTTCATGAGGACAAGGAAGTTGGTCTTTCCAACTAGGCCTTCTCAACCCATCCTTAGCCTAAATGAGCACTATAGGTATGGGTGAGGCATCCATTTATCTTGATTAGAGTTAGATTCTATCCAAACCCTTATTTTATTAATTAGGTTATCACTTAGTTAAGAAACTCCCACATGGGTTGTCCTGGTCACCACTTTGTGCGGGCCCCATTCAGAGCCACTCCCTCTACTAACAACTAGAGGACCCAGTAAATCCAACAAGGTAAATCCATCATGCACAAAATGAGAACCACGTAAGTACATAACTCGAGAAAGGCATGGACCATCTCGCTCTCAAACACAATTGTAATACAAATAAAGAGTGCATGGCTTAAGACCCACAACAATACATTGCAAGTGTAGTACCAATCAGTTCAAGGCTCCTACATAACATTTCAACCAATAACATATTTTCCCCAAGCCTCTGGAAGACTTACAAATCCATTAACCACAGATGACTCCCACTTAAAAAAAATCACCAAAAACACCCCACTTTACACTAACAACATAGTATTCAATGCAAGCAACCAATTCCAAATATTCAACCACAAAAATACATTGTTTCCAATTACTTTTCATTTTATTTATTTATTATTTTTAAATTCACTAACTATGTTTTCAATTAAATACAAGGCAAAGATCATGTTTTCTAAAATCATAATACTTATATACAAGTATATCTATTCGTATTTAAATATATATACACACACACACACATATATGGACATATATGTATTTATTTATATACATATTTACATGTATTTATATGTATTTAATAAACAAAATGATGATTTTAAGTGATGAATTACAATAAAGCAGCCTATACCTACATGCATAATTAATATGTGATATGTATGTATAACATCGAATATCATTCGTATCACCTATTCACTAATTGGCTTGAAATTGAATGCAACCAGAAACACAAAAAAAGGAAAGTAAATCAAGTTTATATAGCCCAAATGTAAAGCTTGTTGAACAATCATCGATACCACCTATTAAATCGAAAGCTATGGATATAAAAATCAATTGCTATAAATATATACAAAATCGTTTACCATATATAACACATGAGCCAAATACCTAACATTTCATAGTTTCCATCGAACTACAACAGAAGGCCATTCATTAAACTTATACTTCAACTAAAATCACAATCTCCTAATTCAATATTCAATGCAGAAAAAGATACGCTGCAATAACCAACAATGTAATTAGTATCTATCACAGCATATGGTTTATTCATCAAGTGGAATGTGATAAAAACGTAAAGCAGAGGATTTTCCCTATACATATAAATGCAATGCATGATTTCCAAACTCTATTCACAATAACTGTTCGGTGGATACTAAAGATAGGGTGACCAAATACAACCGAAATATAAAGCATTCAATGCAAGAATTGTAAACAAAACCATCGATTTCCAATGCAAAGAGACTACATCCAACACAATACTTATGATTTATCTTCAAAAACAAAAACAGTGTATGAATCACATAATGCATTATATATTACATTTATCAACCTACAATATAATGTGATACTTAACATAAAATTGCATGATATCTAAGCGCATAACCCAAATTTCAAATCGCCTATTCAAAAACTTATTAAAATCTAATTGTCCATACCGCATAAAATTTATTTCGCAAAGACAAGCTCAGGGTTGCTTGCACAGGAAAATGGGTGTTGAAAGGAAGACAATCAGAATCTACTGAGGTGATGATACAATAAGAAACAATCAGAAGCATAGTCTTGCAATGGAGGCGATGACACAACTAAGGGAGACGTAAGGACTAGGCTTATGGGCTGCTGAGAGAAGACCTCACAGAAATATTGACTCATGAAATGCCTTGACAGGAGGAGGCACACACAAATAACTTGCTAAAAGGGTTGTAGAAACTTCTAAAAAAATGTGATCGGCTGGTTAAGTCAAACGTCGAGTTCTAATGCTCTACACAAATCAGATTTTAGTGCTTTAATTGCCTTGGGAGACATTTATACAGGAATTGGATCAATAGGGGAGGCACCCCTAACTCTTTAATAGAATACCTCAAAGAGGTGTCCATACGAGGAAGGCAACGACTGAAGGGTCACAAAAGGTACGCCTTGAATAAATTTTGGACTAGATAATTTATCAAGAAGAGGAATCAACACCAATATATGAGGTGCGAGTTGCAGACAAGAACAATTCAATTTTTAATAAAATCTTAGAAAATTTCCAAACATTGAACTTCATAAATGACATAACTCAGAAATTAGCAAGATTTTTTTTGTTTCAACCACAAATTTACACCATTTTCATTTCTACATAATTAGAATTGAGATTAGCAAGAACCTGGTTTCTCCCACTTGCCAAAGTTAAGAATGATACAAAGCTCACCACTTCATGCTTACAGCTTCAATACTCTTCAGAATTTCAACAATCACTGCAAAAGACCCAATTCCAAAACCTCCAAAACCCCAAAGGAAAGCCTTCAAGATCAAGAAAATTATTCACAGGAAGAAAACAAGATTAGTTTTCAAATATGGTTGAAAAAGCCCCCTTTCTTTTAACAAATTAGGCCATTAAAAGCCACTCCACTATGCCCATTACTCCACTATGCCCGTTACTGCATGCACTTTCTTTTATTTAATTATTTTATTTAATTTTGCCCCCATCGTTAACTGCCACTCTTCAATATATTTATTTATAAAAACACATCCTTGTTTTATTTTACACTTAATCAACCAACCTTTCGATATTTAATTTATTAATTTTAACTTTAACTTTTAATTTTATTTGCACATCACAATGACCACTATATTTATTTTTATATATCTTTATTAAATCATAGTTTTAATTTATTTAAACTAAATAAGGACATTAATAATATTTTATTTAATTAGTCTCTCAATTATATTAAAGTATTTGTTTCAATTATCAAAATTACCCCTTTATACTTCAATAATATTTATTTTAATCTAATAATCAATCAAAGCACTAATCAACCAAATTAATCAAATGAAAAAAATACCAAGCAATACTTGACCTCATAGTGAAACTAAAGGCAATACAACAACAACAAAGACAAACCAAATCACAAATGAACAACACTATGAAGGTGACAACGGATACTCTTCCTCATCAAGGATGGTGGCTCAACAAGGGACCTAATACTATCTCCATCAATGATTTCCATTGGGCTTAAGGAACGCTCAAATCTGATAGTTCAGGTGGAGTTGATGCCTGGTACATGCAACCTACAACAAACCAACATAGTCGAACATGTACATAGTCATACAGTCAAACACACTGTGAGAGGGAAGTCGCAGCGTCGTAGGGAACTCAGAAATGAGTGATGTGACATTGTTCCCCTTCACCAAAATACATCAATGCATAATAATCAGATACTAACAACATGATAAGGACATACATCAGACAATCACATGGTGCCCATAGCAAGAATAATCCACACAATCAATTAAATCGAACTACTAAGCATGGCATAAACATAAACATTAGTGGTAAAGTATAATCATAACTGTGAATCCAACACCAAGAAAAAATTCATAATGTGCAAATACGAACAAGTAACTATCGGTAACAAAAAGTAAACTAAGGGGCACTACATCCTCCCCCCCTAGAACTAGTCTTACTCCTAGAATCCTGCAAAAAAATAAGGGAATAACTCTCGTATCCTACCAAGAGGCTAAGGACTCAACAATAGGGTCCCACTAGACACATACTTGCTCAACATCTCGACCCATGTAGGTGAGTCTCCTATGCTCCAGAATGGCCATAGGCTCCATAGTCAGCTTCCCATCCTCTACCTCAAGCCTCTACTATTGTACCTTGCTACTCGGCCTGGCGGTTATCCACCGTAGCAAAAACTTTGTGGGACCTGCCTACATCCACTATTGTTGGCTCTGAAGCCACTGACCTCTAACTAAATCCAAACGTACCCTTCTGAGGACACTTCCTAGCTATGTGACCCTGCTGACCGCAAGAGAAACACCCTATACCTCTGCTATACCCCCAGCCACTTGAGGGTGCACTAAACTATTGGAAACTACTTGCAGACTGTGTGCTCTAATCAAGTTGGTCAGGATGATACTACTTGGCTCACTGCAAATTTTGATTTTTCCTATACTAAGATCCACCACCTTGCTGAGACTGAGAGTTCCCAGGTTTCATCTGGGAACGTTGTAGTTGTTGTTCATCCTTAGCGGATGCTTGATGGCCCTTGGAGGATCTCGTAGCCTGAGATTGACCACCTTGAGAACTAAAACCTGCTGGGGGTGCACTACCAATTTACACACCTGTATGGCCTCCCAATGCCATGGCCAAATTCTCCTCAACTATTTGAGCCTTCTCTACAACTACCTCCATGGTTTTCGACTCAAACACACAAACACCCCCACTGATACGGGCATTGAAGCCCTTGATAAAATGTTGTACCAACATACCCTCATCATCACCTATGCCTACATACTGCTAAGCTCATTAAATCTCTGCTCATATTGCTCAACTGACATGGCCATCTGCCTCAGCTCATGGAACTCATCTGCACAACGCTTCTTCTAATGATCATACAAGAAACGGGCTCTGAATCTCTCTAAAATATCTCTCATGAGACTGATCCTATATCCAAATGTAGTTTTTTCTCCTCTAAATGCCACCTTGTGGAAGCAAAACCTCTAAGGTGCATGATAGCGCACCTAGCCTTGGTGTTGCTACCATATAGATGCATGGCGAAACACCTATTCAGATTAATTAACCATGTCTCTGCCTCCAAACCACTACCAGTCCCATCAAAAGTAGGAGGACGTGCCCTCAAAAGATCCCTCATATGACTAGCTAAGACAACCTCCTGCTCCACTATAACCTCTCTCGTCCTGGGAGACCTCTCTCTCTCCCTAACCACCAACTAATCACCTTCCTACCTCAGACCTAGGTGGGTGAGAACCTCCTCAAGAAAATGATGCAACTATGCACCCTCCAACCCCAGTTGATCGAATTCTAATCTCTGCCTCCTTGATTATTCTGGGAACCCTGTTGTTCCTCATGCTCAGACTTGTGGGAACTTTGAGGAGGGGTGTCCTGATGGTTAGCCCCACGGCCACCACCATGACCTCTACCACATCCCTGACCTTGACCCCAATCTCTAGGAATTTTCCTACACAGACACCACCAAGGACAATTTTTAGGGTGTTAGGTGAGGATAACGAAGGGGAAACATAATCTTCAAAGTCTATGCGACTATGACAACAAAATGGGCTCTTACATATACCCAGAGTACCCAGTGTTAAAACTTGGGCTCTGATACCATGTGTAACAGCCCACCATGAAACCCTAGAGGACAACACGCAATAACACTAAAAAAAATGGAGCAATTTTTTTTGAAGAGAAAAATATTAAAGATTGCAGAAGATACAGTAAATTGTATCCTAGCCTAAGTCCTCTAAGGTTCCATGACTACACTACTAGAATACCATATCCAAACTAACAAGAATTAATCCATTAAACTTGATTTTCCAAACATTAAAGAGTACATTAAATCCATCACATTATATGATAAATCAATATGAACATCCATTTCATGTCATGAATATAGCAACATCAAAGATCTTCAATTAATTCACTTATGCAAGATTCAATGTTTACATTATCCATTATAAGAGAGAGAATTCAACAATTAATTACAACATTACATCATTACAACAATGCTTCCCAAGATCAATAGGGAAGGATAAACATCAGAGTTACAATACATGATACATTTGATTTCAATTCAATTCAAGTACATGAAGATATCCCACTCAAACTGGAACAAGTGCAGAAGTACACATTACCATGAACAGTCACCACGAACATAAACAACAACAAGGGAACCCAATGGAGGAATAAGCACAATCCACCCAACCATGTGGAACCTTAAGGTCCACTACCCCCCCCATGCTAAGAGATAGCAATAAGGTACCACACAAGTAAACAAACAAAGAGACCACAATGGACATAACAAGGCTAAACAGGACTCCAAACAGACACTGCAACAACATTAACAATACAAAGGAACATACATTGCTTCCAGAGGGATCACCTACCAAGGGAGAGAACAAAGAAGGGAATACTAGTCTACGTAGGGAAGAGTGCTATCGCATGGTCCTGTAAGCCTCTCACTAGACCCTGGCCCCCATCTATGGTTGTCTTGACAACCTCTCACTAGGTCCCGACCCCATAGGGTGAAACATGCGGAACCAGTCTTCCTTTCGTGAGGACAAGGAAGTTGATCATGCCAACTGGGCCTTCTCAACCCATCCTTAGCCTAAATGAACACTATAGGTATGAGTGAGGCATCCATTTATCTTGATTAGATTTAGATTCTACCCAACCCCCTAGTTTATTAATTAGGTTATCACTTAGTTAAGAAACTCCCACATGGGTTGTCCTGGTCACCACTTTGTGCACCAGCCCCCATTGAGAGTCACTCCCCCTACTAAAAAATAGAAGACCCAATAAAGCCAATAGGGTAAAGCCATCATACACAAAACAAGAACCACGTAAGTACATAACCCAAGCAAGGCATGGACCATCTCGCTCTCAAACACAACTGTAATACAAATAAAGAGTGCATGGCTTAAGACCCACAACAATACATCACAAGTATAGTACCAATCATTTCAAGGATCATACATATCATTTCAACTAATAACATATTTTCTGCAAGCCTCTGGAAGACTTATAAATCCATTAACCACAAAGGACTCCCACTTTAAAAAAAATCACAAAAAACACCCTACTTTACACTAACAATAGAGTATTCAATGCAAGCAACCAATTCCAAATATTCAACCACAAAAATACATTGTTTCCAATTAATTTTCCTTTTATTTATTTATTATTTTTAAATCCACTAACTATGTTTTCAATTAAATACAAGGTAGAGATCATCTTTTCTAAAATCATAATACTTATATACAAGTATATCTATTTGTATTTAAATATATATATACACACATATATCGACAGATATATATGTATTTTTATATATATTTACATGTACCTATATGTATATAATAAAAAAAATGATGATTTCAAGTGATGAATTACAATACAACAGCCTATGCCTACATGCATTTATATATAGATACCTATATATATATATATATATTCATTTATTTATAAATATATATATATATATATATATATATCTATATATATATATATATATATATATGTATGTATGTATATATCTACTTACCAAAGAAAATTTTGATCTAGAAATATATCAATACAACGAAGTGAAGTGAAAAGCAACACATAATTAATATGTGATATGTATGTATAACATCGAATATCATTTGTATCACCTATTCATCGATTGGCTTGAAATTGAATGCCAACATAAAAACACATAAAGGCAAGTAAATCAAGTTTATATAGGCCGAATTTAAAGCTTGTTGAATACTCATCAATACCACCTATTAAATCGAAAGCTATGGATATAAAAAATCAATTGCTATAAATATATACAAAATCTTTTGCCATATATAACACATGAGTTGAATACCTAATGTTTCATAGTTTCCATCGAACTCCAACAGAAGGTCATTCATTAAACTTATACTTCAACTAAAATCACAATCACCTAATTCAATATTCAATGCAGAAAAAGATATGCTCTACTTAGCAACAATGTAATCAATATCTATCATAGCATATGGTTTATTCATCAAGTGGAATGTGATAAAAACGTAAAGCAGAGGATTCACCCTATACATTTAAACACAATGCATGATTTTCAAACTCTATTCACAATAATTGTTTAGCAAATACTAAAGATGGGGTGACCAAATATAACCAAAAAATAAAGCATTCAATGCAAGAACTATAAACAAAACCAACATAGATTTCCAATACAAAGAGATTACATCAAACACAATACTTAAGATCTATCTTCACAAGCAAAAACAGTGTATGAATCGCATAATTCATTATATATTACATTTATCAACCTACAATATAATGTAATACTTAACATCAAATCACATGATATCCAAGTGCATAACCCAAATTTCAAATCGCCTATTCAGAAACTTATTAAAATCTAATTGTCCAACCACATAAAATTTATTTCGCAAAGAAAAGCTAAGGGCTGCTTGTGCAAGAAAATGAGTGCTGAAAGGAAGAAAACCGGAATCCACTGAGGTGATCATACAACAAGAAACAATTAGAAGCATAGTATTGCAGTGGTGGTGATGACATAGCTAAGGGAGACGTACAGACCAGGCTTTTGGGCTGCTGAGAGAAGACCTCACAGAAATATTGACTCACGAAATGCCTTGAGAAGGGGAGGCACACATAAAGAATTTGCTAAAAGGGCTTTAGAAACTTCTAAAAAAATGTGATTGACTTGTTAAGCCAAATGGCAAGGTCTAAGGCTCTACGCAAATCAGATTTTATTGCCTTAATTTCCCTAGGAGATGTTTATGCAGGAATCAGCTCAGTAGGGGAGGCACCCCTAACTCTTTAACATAATACCTTAAAGAGGTGTCCATACGAGGAAGGAAATGACTGAAGGGTCGCACAAGGTATGCCCTGAATAAATTTTGGGCTTGATAATTTATCAAGAAGAGGAATCGACACCATTATATGAGGTGCAAGTTGCAGACAAAAACAATTCAATTTTTTAATAAAAGCTTAGAAAGTTTCCAAACATTGAACTTCATAAACGACACAACTCATAAATTAGCAAGAATTGTTTGTTTCAAAAGTACATTTACACCATTTTCATTTCTACAAAATTAGAATTGAGATTAGCAAGAACCTAGTTTCTCTCGCTTGCCAAAGTGAAGAATGATGTAGATCTCACTACTCCTAACAGAATACCAAGCAGTACCTGACCTCATAGTGAAATTGAAGGCAATACAACAACAACATAGATGAACCAAATCACAAATGAACAACACTACTAGGGAGATAATGTGTACTCATCCTCGTCAAGGATGATGGCTCAACAAGGGACCTAATGCTATCTCCATCAATGATTTCCATTAGGCTTAAGCCACACTCAAACCTGTCAATTCAAGTGGAGTCAATTCCTAGTACCTGCAACCTGTAGCAAATGAACATAGTTGAACATGTACATATTCATATAGTCAAACACACCATGAGAGGGAAGTGACAGCGTCACAGAGCACTCAAAAATGAGTGATGCGACACTGTTCCCCTTCACCAAAATACATCAATGCATAATAATCAGATACTAACAACATGATAAGGACATACATCAAACAATCATATGGTTCCCATAGCAAGAATAATCCACACAAGCAATTAAATCGATCTACTAAGCATGGCATAAACATAAACATCAGTGGTAAAGTATCATCATAACTATGAATCTAACACCAAGAAAAATGTCATAATGTCCAAATACAAAAAAGTAACTATCGGTAACAAAAACCAAACTGAGGGGCACTACAAAAATGATTTTGGATGTTGGAAGCTTGTATGTTCAAAATCTCATGAGCATCGGTGCTCGTATGGCGAGTTGGCATTACTCTATTGATTGCATTTTGTCATTAGGTCTATCTCTAGCTGACCTAATGTATTTTTTATGTTGTTATGGATTAATTTTGTTGTGTGGATGTATGAGTAACCTATCTTTGGTCCATGCCGACATGTTGTAGTGTGCTCCATGCTTGGAATGTTTTTGGAAAGATTTTGTAAAAGCTTGAAGCCGACAACTGATCTTTTTTGGTGAATAAGGGTTGCATCTAATTAGGCCAACCTATTTGATGCTTGTGGATGAATCAAATATATATATGGGATAGTTTTGAGATTGATTGTGTGAATAATAAGTGGAAGGAGTGCAAAGAAGAAAAGTATGCATAAAATGATGAAGTGTGTTAAGTTAGTTTACTGAGCATCAAATGAATTGAATCAACACTTGTTAGGTGTGCCTTATTAGTTCATTTTGTGGTTGTAAGCCATTTTTTCATTGTAACTTTTGTAGGTAGTGAGCCTCCCTTTTTGGATAGTGAGTCTTGGTAGTGAGATACCCCTTTGTAATATCTTATAGCCGGTTATACTATATTGTGAGCTAATCCTCATCGTGGTTTTTCCCATTTTGGGATTTCCACGTAAAAATCCTGGTGTTCATGTGTTGTGTGCTTTTATGATCTGTTGATGCTCTTTCTTATCTTTATAGTTATATGCATTGGAGTAATTAGATGGTATTTGTTCAATAAGTTTAAGAAGATACTGATTCACCCCCCTCTTAGTATCTTGGGTATTAAACAATTGGTATCAGAGCTTGGTTCCTCCAAAGAAGCCTAACAGCTTGAGGAAGATCTTGAAGATTGAACAAATGGATGATAAAGAAGAACTCTAGGCTGCTCTTGAAGATCTTGACAAGGCTAAAAATGAAAACAAATATTTGAAAGAAAATATTGATGAGGCAAATGAATGTGTCCAGAAATTGAAAGAGCAATTGAAGAAATTCAAAGAAAGACATAGAGAAGTAAGTGAGCAGTTAAAACAAGAAAATGAAGAGGTCACCAGATTGAAGGTGCTAGTGAAGGAAAAGAAGAGAATTGAAGATTGTCTAAATATAGTGTTTCAAAGCAAGATTGATGAATGCACAAGGCTTGAACAAGAGGTGGTGAACCTGAAAGCATATATGGAGAAAGAAAAACTATGTGAAGATAATTTCAAGACAAGCTCCACCAAGCTTGATGAACTGATTGCAAGGAAGAAACCTTCTAAAGACAATGGTGGTTTGGGAAATGATGCAGGTGAAAGCTCTAAGGTTGTGCATACCCCAAATACTCAAAATAAAGTGAAGCAGACAAGAAATCCAAGAAAATTTGCTAGAAGACTGCCTATCAAACTGCCAAATGCTCAAAGGTACCCATCTTTCAATGATGTTCTCTTTTCATGTAATAAATTTGGTCACAAGGAAACATAGTGTAGAAGTAGAGTAAACTAGTATGTGAGTCCCTTCTCCGAAATTTTTTTTGCATGCAAGAAAGTTGGACATAGAACTAGTGAATGCAGAACTCAGATGATGAATTGGTTTAATGGAGGTAGAATGAATCAATCTTTTGCTAGCTACTGTTATACATGTAACAAGTTTTGACACAAAGCTAATCAGTGTAGGTCAAGGGTTAATGGAGGTCAAAAAAATTAGAAAAATGTTGTTTGCTACAACTGCAACAAACCAAGACACAATTCAAGAGTTTACAAAAGTAAAAAGGGAAAGCAACCTGATCTGGTAAAGAAGAAGGAACCAGTGAAGACAATTGACAAGAATTAGGTTAAGCAAGAAATGAAAAAGATATGGAAGAAGAAAGAAGATCCAGAAACATCTGATGCATCTATGGTCCCATCCGGTGCAGATAATTCCTCCAACAATTAGACCCAACATGGTCTTACGGGGAGCTTTAACAAAAAATTGTTCAAACCCCCTGGATATTTGGCATGTTAGTCTTTGGCATGAAAATAAGTTGTAAGGAATTGATAAATAGAGATTATGCAAAAGGAACTAGAAGAAAAGATGCAAGCATGTTCATTTGCGAAGAAAATTAGGTTTTTTTAGTGCAGTGAAGAAGGGTTTTTATTAGCTTTTTAAAATCTACCGCATTTAATGCGAATTAGGGCAGATCGTTGATTTATGTGGATTAATAAGGAATTTTGATCATTTATGCATTTGAAGAAAGTGGAGAGAAATTTGGAGCATTCTTGAGGTGATTTGAAGTGTGAGTTGTTCAAACCCTAGTTCTGGTTTTCATGAAGGAGAAAGGTATTTTACTTTTCTGTGCTATTGTGGGTTTGTGTGGATTTTATTTATGAAATTATTTGAGCTCAAAATTGTGAAAAATGGCAACCCCTATAGTCCTAAATGTGTCAGAAAGACCTAGACCATCGTATAAGATATATTCTATGAAGGTTTTCGAAGACGGCCCTCTGGGCGCCTTCTCATCGATTCCTCACGGGGTTATGCCAATTGAAGATACTAGAATGTACATCCGTGTTAAGACCGAGGAATACAATCATAGTAAATTGATAGACATATGGCAGAATGATCTCACTAGGGATGATTTCTTGGTAAAACCCGAGTATTCAAACATTGTTGCGAAGAAATTGGACAGATGGAATTACTTTCCTAATTTCAACTCCATGGTTGATGATAAGTATGTAAAACCAGCTCTTAGCAGAATGCATGACATGTTCTTGTGGACTGACAAACCTCACCTTATAACCAAGGAAGCAATTAAGGTAGTTATCAGACTCTATGACACCAGACCAGTACTGGTGTTGAAATCTGTAAAGAATGAAGTGGTGATAGAACTCACTGGTGCTACATATGACAAAAGGGCTCTTACTACAAAGCATATCTCTAATCCTACTGTGAAGTATGCTACAATAATGATTAGACACAAAATCTACTTCACTAATAGAGAAAATTTAGTATCTGCTACAACAATCTACACTGGTTATGATATGTTAGCTAATGGTGCAAATTATGATTTGTGTGAACATCTCTGGCAGTAGTTGTTTGAGAACTTGAAGATGACCTGGGAAAAGAAATATGCTTTTAAGTTTGGCTCCTTGATTGTGTGTTTGTTGTTCTATTTCCATAGGAGACTTCTTGGAAGAGATGATGTAGTGTTTTGGGACACATCCAGACGAGTTGCACATCAAATCCTTGATTACATGCACAATTTGGGTGATTTGAAGGCTCAAGAAAATGCTTTGACAATATTCTTTGTTGTGTTCAAGAGCAATATAAATGAAAGAGAAAGGATCCCAAAGAGAGTTGTTGAGAAGTACAAGAATGATATAATATTTCATGTCTCTTCTGATGACTGCATGATTGAAGCCGTTGAACCCCAAACTATATGGATTCAACCTTTGGGGTATGAGATTATAGAGGATGAAGCTGAGGGCTATGTGCAAGTGTTGTTGAAAAGTACTAAAGATTCCAGTGAACCTAGAGTTGGCACTTATGCAAAAAATCCATGGAAGTTCACTTGGAGCATAAAAAGCCAGTGATAAGAAAGAATGTAGATGCAATGCTTAAGAAGGTTGGCTTCACTGATGAAGAAATTGCACAAGGTAGAGCTATGGGAGAGTAGGTAGCTAGAGAATCATCTAGACCAAGGAGATCTGGCAGGACTACTCCTTCAAAACTATCCGCAGATCCTGTAGTGAAGGTTGAGCCCAATGTTCTTGACAAAGGAAAAGGATCGGCTCCTTTTAGACCCAATACAAGATCTGGTAAGAGGAAATAGACTCCTTCGATGCCACCAATCAAGAGAGGGAAGAAAAAAAAGGCTACAAGAGAAAAGAATCTTAGCATTACTGAAGAGCAAGAGGAAGAGGAGGAAGACCCTACATCAAAGTTGGTAAGAAAGAGAAGAGAAAGCATGTCCTCAGGTGAAGGTGCTTCACAGGAAGCTAGTGTTGGCAATAAGAGATTTCATATTGTGTAATCCTCCGAAGAAGATGAAGAACAAGGTTTTGGTGTTCATGTGCACACCAAACCAAAAAAAAAGAAGGAAAAGATGTCAGAAGAAGATCCTCCTTACTAGGAGGAATAGAATGACTCTATGGTAAGAACTGGTTCCCCTCTAAGATTGGAGGCTTTGGTCAATAGCTTGATACATTTTGAAGATATGTTGCAGCCTACTGCAGAAATTTATGATCAAGTAGGAAGAGAGGACAGGAAAACTTTAATTTTAGCTATTATTCAATATGTTATTACTTTGGAAGTCAATTGGGACAATGTCAAGAACAATGCTCCTAAGAAATTGTGGGAAGCCCTGATGAAAAGTAGATTAGAGGCTGTTGATTTGGTAGAAAATATCAACAATGAAGTTTTCAAGAAACCTGGGTCCTCTTTGACCTCGAATGATTTGGAAACTTTGAAGAAGGTTTGTTCAAAGATGTTCCAGATGAAGAAAAGAGTGAAAACCTTGATGACAAAGGACAAGAAGTAGATAAATAAAATAAGGAAAGAAACTGCAGAAGCCATCAGGGGTATGGCTGAGAAGTATGGTATGCTTGGTGCACTCCCATTTGGTTCTGCACCCAAATCAAGAGAATAAGTTTCTAAAAAGGTAAAGGAAGACATTCCTTCTGGTACAAATGATACAGATATACCTATGGATACAAGTTTTGGAAATGATCCTCCAGAGATAGAAAAGAAGAATGTTGAAGAAGCTGAGCTAGAGAAGCATGATGTTGTTCCTCCGGAGCATGTTGAAGGTGAAAAAGATAAAGGAGAAAAAGATAAAGATGAAGGTTAAGAAAATGAAGAAGATGAAAAAAAGAAAGATGAAAAAGAAGAAGAAGAGAAAGTAGTAGAAGAAGAAAAGATAGAGGAAAAAGAAAGAGTAGAGGAAGAAGAGAAAAATGGGGAATCTGTTGGGAAGAATGAAGAAGATCAAAGGTAGGTTGTAGAATCTCAAAGGTCCCCTGGAGAATCCTCCTCTGGTGATGATTTTTTGAAAGGCTTGCTATCCAAGCAGATCAGGTTCCAGTCAGTGATTCCTCCAGAACTTCTACAACTCCCCATGATTCAAGGAAGTGTGGACTTGGATAAAATTTCTCCTATTCATATGTTGGTGTTAGGGGATGTGTTGCATGCATTGAGAAGAAGAGAAATTATTGAAATACACCATAAGGGAATCAAACTTATTGATGATGCTAGTAAAGCTTTATAGGAGGCCACACTCGGTACATCAATGGATACATCTCTCACTCCCGTAGAAAATTTAAAGCTTTTATTGGACTCCTTTAAGGAGTATGCCTCCGGACTTGGTGAGAAGAAGAGGAAAGAGGTTGAGGAGAAAATTACAGAAAAGATACTTTTGGCACTGCATGACAAGTGTGCTCTAGCACACACCAATGTTGAAAAGAGCCTAGAAGTTGTGCAGGCTTGTGAATCTAAAGAAAATGTTGCCTTTCCTTATTGCATAAAGTGGTTGGATGCCACTCAGAACATCAAAGATCTCATGGACTCTATTGAGTCCCAATTGACTGTTGTCTCCAGTACCTATAGTGCATCCAAAGATAGAGACAAAACAACCTAGAATTCCATCTCTGCTCACAGAGAAAAAAAATTTATTCTATAGAAGCAAAAGGAAGATATCATCAAAAGATTCAGTCAGTTAAGTGACCTTGTAAGAATGGAGTACACTCCGGTTGCCAATGCCTTGGAAAATGTAGAAAAATTAGATAAGATCAATATGACTCCTGGTACTCTGGATGATGTAGAGGAAAGTCTAGTGGAATTGGAATCCCTGAACATGATGTTGTTGTCTGCTAAGAAGAGTTGGGAGAATGGTAAGGCAGCTTGGCAAGGTATTCTTAAGGAGCTTCAAGGCTCACCATCCTCCGTGTAACATTTTTTTGTTTTCATATTTGTTGGACTACCCTTTGTCCTTGATTTCAAAGGGGGAGAGAATGTCATAAGAGGTTTGTAGGGGGGAGAGAATATTGTGAAGAGGAAAGGGAAATAGTGTGTTGTATATAGGAGGTTTTGTATATTATTTTGAACATGTTTCCATCAATAACAAAGGGGGAGATTACTGGAAGAATGAAGAAGACCATCTTATTATACAGATTTTGTGTTGTCATTAATGTCACCATGTTATATGAGTTGAAACTACAAGATTATATTCATGCTTGATTCGGTATTCTAAACCGATATTTGAATTGGTATGCAATTACTATCCTCTAGTATTTTGGTCCGCAATCCTCCATTGATGAATATATTTTCTTGTGGTTTTGGGAAATGGTTTTTGGATGTTGGAAGCTTGTAAGTTCAGAATCTCATGAGCATAGGTGTTCATATGGTGAGTTGGAATTACTCTATTGATTGCATTTTTTCATTAGGTCTATCTCTAGCCAACCTAAAGTATTGTTGATGTTGTTATGGATTAATTTTGTTGTGTGGATGTATGAGTGACCTATCTTAGGTCCATGCCAACATGTTGTAGTGTGCTACATGCTTGGAATGTTTTTGGAAAGATTTTGTACAAGCTTGAAGCTGAAAGTTGATCTTTTTTGGTGAATAAGGGTTGCATCTAATTAGGCTGACCTAATTGATGCTTGTGGATGAATCAGATATATATATATGTGATAGTTTTGAGATTGATGGCATGAATAATAAGTGGAAAGAGTGTGAAGAAGACAAGAATGTGAAAAATGATGAAGTGTGATAAGTTAGTTTACTGAGCATCAAAGGCACTAAATCAACACTTGTTAGGTGTACCTTATCAGTTCATTTTATGGTTGCAAGTCATTTTGTCATTGTATCTTTTGTAGGAAGTGAGCCTCCCTTTTTGGATAGTGAGTCCTGGTAGTGAGCCAGCCTTTTGTAATATCTTATAACCAATTATACTATATTGTGAGCTAATCCTCACCGTGGTTTTTCCCATTTTGGGTTTTCCACGTAAAAATCCTGGTGTTCATGTGTTGTGTGCTTTTATGTTATGTTAATGCTCTTGTTTATCTTTTCAGTTATATGCATTGGAGTAATTGGATGGTATTTTCTCAATAAGTTTAAGAAGATACTGATTCACCTCCCTCCCCTTTCAGTATCTTGGGTATTCAACAAGGGGAAGGTAGATGAGCACGGGAGACCTAAGGAATTTTTTATTGGAGATGAATTCATGGTATATGTGAGGAAGGAGATATTTCTAGTTGGAACCTACAACAAGTTGAAGATGAGGAAGTTTGGACCATGTAAGATTCTGAGGAAATTTGATTCTAGAAATGCATATGAAGTGGAATTACTAGAGATAATGGGTATATCACCTACATTTAATATTGTAGACATATATGAGTTTCATGAAGGAGAGTCAAGTGGTAGTAGCGATGAAGTTGATTTGGGAGGGTAGTCACCACATCAGGAACTAGAGGAGATTGAGCATATCTTGGATACCAGAACCAAAAGGAGCACTAGGAGCAAGTAGTACAAAGAATACTTTGTGAAGTGGAAGGGTGGACCAGTAGAGGATTCATCATGGATATCTTAGGCTAAGGTGGACCATTTTGGTTTTCTTCCTAGCCCTAGAAAGTGAGGGACTCACTTTCTCCCAAACTCAGGTGTCTGATGTAGGAGCATCCCTGGTTGTAAAGCAATCTTGCATCAACCAAAAAAGTAGTTTTTTTCTTGCATTGCATTTAGTTGCAGTTTCACTCGTTCACTCCGCATTTCACCGCATTATCTTTTCTCATCTCGTGGCGTAGGATATAACATCTATGCATGGAAATCTATCACATATCCAGATTTCAAATCATTTGTACTTGTCTATTAAAAAAAATTTCTCTCAAGATTTCACTGTATTTTTCCAGACAAAGCATTGGGGTTGACCTGACTTAGTTTCTTAGTGCGAACCTATTTCCTGAAGCGTGCGGACCTAAATGGAATATCATTATGGAATGTTGGGTTCATTGGGACCTATCTTGGAGATCCACAACTCACATCTTCTCACGTGGAGTTATCTACTCATGTTTTGGGGCCGACCTTCATGTTTGATATTTTATCGGGTTACTAACCCTTGTGGCCGACATGAACCTATTTGGGAGCTTGAGAATCATATATATGAGAATTTTAATCCTTTAGGGAAGTAGGATCAAGTAGTTAAACATCATGCATTAGCACTCAGTTTAGTTCTTAGTTGTAGGTTCTTATTTTTTAAACAACCCTATGGGGATATGTAAGAAGGCTTGCTGGCCAGTTGTGTGTTGTAAGCCTCTAAGGCAAGGCCTATGACACTAGGTGATCACCCATGTGGTCAATATTGCATGTAAGCATTCTATGTTAATGAAGATTCTTGTTTTCTCATCAGTTCTCTGTGATAATTCTGTTGTGTTGACTCATTGTTACACGGTCCAGACTGTTCCTTCTGGAACCCTCTTGTCATGACTACATCATGTGTTACCTCCTGACTCCATAATTATTACATTACAATTTTGTACTGTCACTTCAAACTAAATTCAAAATCTGACTTTATTTTTTGTGGCTTCAACTAATTCATCACATTGAGCGAGAGGTGGTGTCATTTGATCTAAAAAAAATCTCAATCATTGATTTTTGCAAATATAATGGATTTATAGTTATTCTAGAGGTTTAATTTTGTAATTCTAGTGCTCTATGAATTTCATTTAAAAATTCATCTAAAGCCATCCATTAAATGTTCATCAAATAGTCAAATATTTTAATACATTATTTCTAATTTTCTAAGAATATATCATTGTCATATCAATATGAAATAAAAATATTTATTATAAAATATTACATAATTATGTACTTTAATAAATAAAATTAAAATAAAAGTGATACATATTGATAATTTGATATGATAAATGAAATGTTGCAATTTCAAAGGAAAAAAATAACACTCATTTTTATCATGATTATCTTATTTAATTATTAAGAATAAATTACACATCACTTGAGATTTTTATTTTAGATATTATATTGGGTTTTTGAAGGAAATTAGCCTACTACAAACTGGTTCCTATCAAGAGTTATAGAGTCCTATGATCATGTAAATTCCTCTTAATAACAACTTCACATATTTCAATGGATAACTAACATCATTTATTTATAAAAATGCATCATACAAAGGGTTTCAAACATGATTCTGCTCAATAATCCTTATGAAACACAACAATTCTTAGTATTTTATGAAAACAGTTACTCCATTACTTGAAAAAAATACAATCAACAAAATATTCAATGCACAAAATATATAGATAAATTCAATAACCCTTTATTATTTAATTCAAAAGATATTATTCTATTACAATTTGGAGAAAACTAGGCTTGAAGCATGTATTCATGTATTTCACTTGAAATGACCTTTTTTATGACCTTTTTTATTAAATAGAGAATTTGCATTTACAAGACTTTTATCTCTATAACCTAAGACACTTGACAATTCTATACTAATGCCCACCCAAAATTGCATTCCCCAAAACCCTTTATAATGAGGCTCATATACTCTTAAATAGACAAAATGAGCATGTAGGCTCATGAGCTTAGACATGAGTGTCACATGTTACACTTGAAATTTGCATTCCTATTGGAACAAAATAGGTACAAAAATAACTTGTTACAAAATAATATTCTATTTTTTCTCCTTGAACTAAAAATTCATTGAATCCATTGAAGAAATTTGTAGATGAAAGGAGCTTTCATGATTTGGAAGATAAGATGGAGGAAACCAAATAACCAATTGAAATATGATCTGGCATCGTATTCATTGGATTTTTCCAAACAGGAAGCATAGGTTTCCTATGAGGGCCACTATAATTCTAATACTTTAACAAACTTACTAGTATGAGCACTATACTTGGCATCCAATACCATCTTAGCCTCTTTGTTGAAGCTATCCAAATTTAACTCTAACTTAATTAGTTCATCCAAAGAATTATTCAATAATGCTAAATCAGGATCCCCATTGGAACATATAAATGAGCATAGAGATGATATAATAGTGCCAAATTTTTCCTTCCATTGATCAAAAGGCTCAAGAACTCTACTTTATCTAAAATTTTAGGCATTATTCCCTTTTCTAGTTCTAAATTATAAAAATACATTAACTTATTCTTCAATTGAATCTCCAACCTAGATTGAAATGTTGAAACCTCCCCTAACAAGCCAAAAAACTCATTGGTAGTTTCCAATCACTCTGGGATATTTGGATCATATCTGGCCTCTTTATACATCTCATTTATGGTTGAAGCTCTAGGTATCCAATTACTGGAGATGTCCTTTGAATTCTATTGATGTTGCAAGTATTGGATGTAAGAATTCCTTAGACCATGATATCCTCCCCAAGAGTCATTCACCTTGTGGAAAATACATGCTATCATGTGGCCAATTATGTCATTGATCATGTTAACAACCATTCTATTCCCCTTTTCTCGTGCTTCTCTTAGTTATTTCTTTAGCTCCTTAATCCTCAAGGACAATGTTTCTTTATCTTGGAAATATGTGTCCAATGAGCTTGGTTGAGGAGAACCTAGTGGTGCAACAATAATTTATAGTGGTGGAAGCAATGAAAATACCTTAATGTATTTTTACATTAGTCTAATGTGCTCCTTCTACAACCTATCATAGTTTTATTGAATCTTACTACATGAGGGGCTATGGTATCATCAAGCATCCTAACAATGAGGTTTATAGTTAAGTATCTAATATTATTTCCTACCTATGGCTTGTTGGTTTTAGGGGTAACTATCCAAATAGTAGGGATTTCATATTTAGTATTGAACCTTGAACCAAAGTATGCTTGCTTCTCTATGTTGAACTCTTCATCTGTGTTTTAGCTTCTTATAGTTTCAAGGGTAATGGACAAGGGGATGTCCCAATATAGTAGGATTAATCCACTCTTTTGTACTATTCTCCTTCAAGAGTGATGTTATTGGATTGGAATTCAACTTCCTTTATCACTTTCTTTGTGACCTCCTCTATTTATTTGGGATAAACCTCCTTTTTAGCCTTGCTAAATCATCTTGAAACCTCATCTCTTCTAATATTTAAAATGTAGTCCTTAAATTCCTTGGACTTTACAAATTGATAATCTATGCTAAATTATGTGCAAGTTGTGATATAATATCATTAATCTTATCTCCTACTACCTTGAATTTTATGGCAAATATATTTTGGGTCACATCATACATTTGGACCCTTTAAGGAAAGGGCATAGTATTCTTAATTTCTTCTTCATCCACCACATTCTCACCCATCTCCTCAGTCTCTATATAATCCATATAATAACTCAGCAAGGGTTAAGCCATCTTCTGCTTCTTCCTTAGCTACTTAGGTGGAGGGGAAACTAACATTGTAGGTTCTTCAACTAATTGTATTTGATGGTACATGACTGATAATTCAAACTATTGTTCTTCCCTTGTAGGTGGTATTTCCTCTAATATTCTTTTTTACAACTAAGGATTATATCTAATAGCTCCACATTATCTAACATAACCTAGACTCTAATGATGGGATCATCAATTTACAGTAAGCTCTAGGATAGTTAGGATCTTCCTTTTTCCTTTGTTTTTCACTCTTCATAATTGCACTGCATTTTTCTTCTTTATTTTCAATTCCTCATTAGTGGTGCAATTCCATACATCTTCTACCATGAAAAAATTATGGTAGAAGTTTGATCTCTTAGAATTTATTATGGTCTGGTTGATAAAATGATCTAGATCACAATCCATGTGCACATCCAAATTCACCCTATGTTTTTGTAGGATTTGGTATAAAAATCCAATCTTTCTTTCATTTTTTCTACAAAACCAGAAAATACAATAGATGCAGGGAAGAAGGAACCATTCTTATGTTCTCTCACAAATTCTCATCTATTTCATTAAATTTCCATATGACCTCCAAGAATGCAATTCTACTAGGCACTACTCTTGGAAATATATGAGGTCTTACTAGAGATCCATACACCCTTAGCACTATTGAGTTTGAGTGGAGGTACCAATCTCCTCAATTGTGTTGGATTCCTAGCCCAAGTCTCTTGTCTTTTGGACTTCAAAAATCTTGTCACTACTTCTAGGAATCTACTTGATTTAATGGCCAAATTATTTAGAATAGGATTCACAAGGCACTCATCAAACACCACATATTTTTATTTGGGTAGTGCATATCCCAAATATGTGTCCAACATTAAATTGGTATTGGGGCCTTTTAAGCATCATGGAATCTTAATTGCATAGATTTAACCCATATTTTTATTTTATTGAATATGAAGATGTGGTAGAGTAGGGAGTACCATTTGAAGTATATAATTTTATCATCACTCTTTATGCCTTCAAATCCCTATGAATTCCATCTAAGATGAAGGTGGTATAATCAAATTCTTTGTTCAAATTTACATTCCAGATATCAACAACCAATATAACCAAGTGCCCAAGAATATGTGGCTTCAAATCAGCTCCTAAAACCTAGAATACTGTATGATATATTTTGAAAAAAAAGTCCTCAACGATGTTAGCATCAAAATTTTCCTTTTCATTTTTTAGAGAAATTTATAAAAGTTTTATCCCTCCCCCTAGTTCTATATCGAGGAAGCTAGTAAACATTATAGTTGTGTTTATCTCTTTGGTATTCATCACACAAGGAATTGAAGTCTATAGTCTTATTTTCCACTATATTCAAATTGAAGACCTCATATATATTCCTTGTCCAAACTTTCTACCATGTAACCCTTGGGAGTTAAAACTGCTATGTTCTCTACATCATAGCTCTTTGTTATTACGCTAATTAGAGAAAAATTCATAAAAAAATTGGAACCACCATCTTACCAAGGTAAAAGTTCATGATATTTGAGATGGGATGATTAAAAAATTCTTCCTATACCCATAAACAAAGTTCATCCATTCATAGGGATAGTTGCATCCCTTACTTCTCCTCCATCAAATAGTCAGTATGATAATATACCTGACCCTTGGGAATGCATAGATTTACTTGATGATCCCAAGAGTTGGATTATAAGGTCTTCATCTAACCCCGATCTAGTTATTTATGGTTGCAAGCTTACTTGATTCATTTTAGGGTTTAGTGATGGCTATGTTTTCATATTATAGGAAGAATTCTAACAATTAAAATGTTTTAGGGCTTTTTAAAGCTCTTAATAATAAGAATAGAATCCTATGACTTGGAAGCACACAATTTTAGAAATAATTAATTAGTTTAGGACATAAAATTAGGACTTACCCATTCTCTTCTCAGATAACCCTAGCTCACCTCTACAAGTGATGGTAGCTCAAATTTCATAAATTATTCACACTAGTCACTTTTGATGGATCTTGAAAACTCAAGAAAATGTAAATGACTCAAAATTCTTAAGAAATACAATATATATTGGTAGATTTTTGTTGTTAAGTCTCATATGCATGAACATAGTGTCTACAAGTATTTATTTCTTAGTTTTGAATAGGGACCATTGATCTTTAGTTAATTGCAACCTTTTACTTTATTTGAAAATCCTTTGTATTAAAGTCGTTATACATTAGAATGAACAAGTAAATCATAAATTTCCATATGTAAGAACATTTTACAATTCATCTTAATGGTCCTACTTTGACAAGTAGGTCTTTGGATGAGGATACATAGTTGGCATGCCACAAATTTTTTTGAGACATATGTCACCATTTCACATCATTGTAACTTTGGATGGTTCATAATTTTAGAACTTGTAGTATGAAGAGAGTGCAAAAAATGATTACAAGTGATTCTTAGTCATGCTTCAATAGGCCATGCATAGAAAAAAATGAAACCTCGAGCCCACTATGATATTATTGCCACATGTCATAAAAGTGCACAATCTCAACCTTGAGCTTTGAATATTTTAAGAGCATGCGATCAACTAAAATCGTGCAATATGAATAAGAGAAAAATAGTTAGGATTGAAGTGGCACACAACTAGCATACAACATGAAGTTTTTTACTAGTCCTCTAGTAAAATATTAAAGTTATATGATACAAATAAGAAGCCACCACACATACATGATTTTTCACACCATTGTTAAACAAGCACAACCAATAAAAGACATGCAACATCATATCACACAATCACAATTTAGAATGGATCAAGGATTTATAACTTATGATGGATTAACAATGCATGACACAATGAAATCATTCCTTGCAAATTCCAATTACAACAAAGGTGGGGGCCATTCTATAAGGTACACACAAAAATACTAGAAAAGAACTTAAGGGCTCTTTATTGCATGGACTTAATTAACTGAGCCAATTACTAGGATGAAGAGGCCAATTATGTAATGACTTTGAACGCTCAAAAAAAGAACTTAAGGGCTAACCATGGGATAAAAAATTCACCAAAAAATCTCAAATGTTGATATTTGTAAATATAATGACTCTGGGGTGATTTTGGAGGTTTGCGCTCACACTTTTAGAACTTAAAAAAATTAATTTAGAATTCAACTAGAACAGTCCATCGAAACGTCATCAAATAGTGAAATATTTTTATATTATTTCTAATTTTATGAGGATATATTACTAGCATATTTTGTTAGATGCACAGGACAACTGAGAGGGGGGGTGAATCCATTGTACATTAAAACATTCAATCCCTCATTAACTTTTAGACCCTTGTCAAACTTTAAACCATCATTAAGAATTAGTAGAATGTAAACATGTGAAACAACAATGCAAACAAAACCATACACAAGAGAACACCAAATCTACATGGAAAACCATAAGTAGGGAAAAATCATGGTGAGGATTAGCTCAAATATATATGAATAACAACACCGAATATAATTAGGATCACTGCCCAAAAAAGAAGAAAGGCTCACTACCCAAAAGAAAGAAGAATAGAAGAAACTGTTATAGAGAGATTCACTATCTCAGAGTGACATGAAAATCCACCACTAAAAATTTTCACCATCCACAACCTTTGGCTCACTGGCTCTAGCAACTTCAAGCACACTAAAAATGTAGACACCTTCTTCTCACTACATCCAAGGTCATAGGAATTAAGCTCACACTTACATCACCACACTTGATCAAATTCACATCTTTCACACACCTTACAACATCTCCAACAACTCACCTTGCATTTATACCATCCATAGCCTAAACAATCTCAATTATTTTGACCTTAATGAAACATATGCACCTCAAAAATGTAACACAAAATAGGTTAAATAGGACCCAAATCTACAACAACACATATTGCCACACTTCCACAAACAACAATCTTTGTAATTAGCGCTAGCACCCAGGTAGGGAAAATGTACACTAACACTAACAAGTAACCTCATACACGCCTCTCTAAATATGAAACCAACATTTGGACCATAAATAAACACTCCAAAACACCCCAAAATATTCCACATCATCATAGTATCCAACACCACTACCGCAACCACCTGAAATTGAAGAATACTTTCATCCTGCACATCAAGATGCACTACCACCAAACTCCAACATAAGAACTAAACCTACGGAGAAAATCAACACCAGAAAATCCTAGGGAAGATAAATAAAAACAATATAAGCATGTTCCCAAATCTGCAAGACAAGAAACAATAAAGTGGAGAAATGCAGAGCAATCTCATTTCTCCCAGAAAACCTTCTTCACAGGAAAACACACTGTCAAAACACATTTTCCACTATCACACGATCCAAAACCTGAAACTATGGATATAACACCTATGAACACCTCTAATCATCACATCTAAACTTCACAAGAATATCTTCAATCATGAAGAAATGTCGAGCACAACACAAAAAACACCTTTGTCACACTACACATCTTTTATTAAATTTTTCTCAAAATCATTTGGAAATCAAGTGAACTAATTGCATCAGCAACACCAACACAACACTAAAACAACTTCTCATCATGACTACAACATTTGCAATACCAACAATCTACACACTAGGGGTTGACATCAATGTGACATCAAACCACAACATATCCACACTTAGCATTAGTATTGACAAGACTAATGAAAGGACCACCAACAACTCCAACATTAGTAATCTCCAACAATCTCCATGCTATCGACATCAATGAAAACATTGGAAACATACTTACAACAATCTCCCCCTTTGTCATTGATGGCAACACCAACTTTAGAAAACCATCAACAACAAAATAAGCTATCACCAACAACAACTCTGCATCAAGCAACACTACCCCTTACTGGGGTACACCTCACTCTCCCCCTTTACCTCTATTCTTTAGACACCATTCTCTTCCTCTTTCTATTCTCTCTCCAATCATCACTCTCTCTGCCCCTATTTGAGGAGTTCTTTACCCATTACTCTCCCCCTATTTTTTTTAAACCACTCTCCCCCTTTGACATCAATGGAAAAGGGTGACATCTTTCCCTTTGACAACACTTGCATATAAATTTTATTTTTTTCTCCCCCCCCTTTGACATATATATACATCGCTTTGTCACCACTTTCAAACTTCCCATTAGGCAATAGCAGCAAACAACTGCTCTCTCTCCACTACTCTTATCCATACAACTCTCACTACTATATATACTACACTACTCATGCTTCACTACTCCCTGTATTACCTGCTCTTTTCTACACACTTCTCTTAGGGACACAAGATATGTTCCACTTAAATACACCAATAAAAAAACTTCTACCTACTCCCCCAAAGAGGTAGCCTTCAACATCAGTCGGAATAAGAATGTATCTTGAAATGATTCTTGGATAGATGCATACACTTATGCATCTAGTTGAAAGAAGGAGGGGATATAACCCCTAACTTCTACCAAAGATACTCAAATGTCTCTTTAGGAAGATCCTTTGTAAAAATATCTACAACTTGATCCTTTGTAGGCACATACTCCAACTTCACCTCATTCTCTACAACTTTTTCTCTTAGAAAGTGATACCAGATAGAGATAAGTTTTGTTCTTTAATGCATTATCGAGTTATTTGAAATATTGATAGCACTTTGATTATCACACAAGATATAAATAGGTTCATAATATGATACTCTGATATCCTTCAATGTCTGCTTCATCCATAACACCCAATTACAACATGATGTTGTAATATAATTTGCTTCTGCAATAGATAATGACATTGAATCCTACTTCTTAGTCAACCAAGAAACCAATGTAAAGCTAAAGGGACCAAGTGGATTAACACAAAAGGCCATCAACATCAAGCCAATTTTTTTTTTTTTTATTATTTTTTTTAAAGAAACTAAAGTAACACTAACTAATGCAACTCAACCAATTAATATGAATAACATTATTACATCAACATGATATTATAATCACATTATAACCTAAAAATAATATTGAACATAACCCATTTGCACACCTATCCACCATGGTCCCCTAACGTCGCTACTAAGATACACCTACACTAATTAAGTCTAAAGAACATATTTGATATACTATGACCATATTTTACTAACACTTGAATGTAAATTAATCTCATACATCAAATTACATATGATAACATATCGAAATTATCTTCAACCACATCTAACACTATGCCAATACAAATCTATTCTTAATCAATGTTATAAAATAAGTACATAAAGATATATCATATCTACTACTTAATTAAACTCATGCATTATAAATACAACATTTCTATATTAAACCTCTCTATTACATACTAAACAATAGTAAAAATGTGTATAAACAAGATTGTATCAATTCACTTACTTTTCCTATACAAGAATGCTACCATGAACACGTTTCATTAATCTAAGAGGTATATATGTATAAGATACATTAAACATAATTTTTTTATGAAAATATCACCTGCACATAAATTCAACTATAGAATGAAGCGAAAAGAAAGACTCTCCATGTTGCGCACGAATTGCACCACCTAAATCCCAATGGATGGTTCGGAAATACCACCCTACCACGTGGAACCCTGAGGCCCACTCCCTCCGTGCTAGGAGACAACACTAGGCCCCACAAACAAGCAAACAACAAAACAGAAATAACAAGTGGCTGACACTAAACATCCCAAGAAAACTACCAAAATAAGAATCAACCGAAAATTACAATAACTTCACAAATGCTTCTAGGTACTTCTATAGACCCAAACACATAACACAAATGGATAGAAAACTAAAAAAACTTATCATTAAACCACAACACTACAATAAAGTATATTACATCAATCTCACAATATTATAACATAATAACACACTGTAGTTTAGTAATTCACAATCAAGACCAACAATGCACATCCCTGACATAATTGATCTTTACAAATATAGAAACTTCAATGCAAGATCTCACAAATATGAAGGGATTTATAATAATAAACACAATTAAATAAAAATGGTACAACACAATACAGATCAAAGAATATAGTTATACCCTCAAATACAACTTTTAAAACTAAACTAATTCTCACTTGACAACAGTCAAATCTGTTAACAATAAAACAACCATAAAATAGTCATATGAACTCGAAATCAAAATCTGTAAAATACCCATTTCAGATTTAGACGTCGCTACTCAGCAACGCAAAGAAATTGACTAAAAATGAATAATAATTTCATAAAATGCAAAACAACAGACGGATTCCATAAAACCCTCTTTTCGGTAATACTCGATTACAGTCAAATGACAAAATGAGTAACTTAACAACCAGATTTTATCCAAAATAAAATATAATAAAAAAAAAGAATATTAAAATTAATTTAAGCTATTTCAAACCCCTATAAATTTAAAATCTCAATCTTTCATTGACTGGTTTACAGAGAGAAATAAAGATATTTGCAGTCATAGAGGAGCAACTTGACAGCAGTCTCGTGTTTCAACTATATCTCACAAACTACAATCTGGGTTTCTGAGATTTTTGGACAGGATTTAAACGACAACGAAATGAAAAAACCCTTTAAAAATCTCACCAACCCAGTTTGTAAATTTAGATTTATGAGCAACGCAATCAGACCCTTTTACTGGTAAATACCAAGAATAACAAATATGTATTGATTTTTATTATAGAATAAATGTTTCATTCACACACAGAAATAAAACCATCCAATATTTATTTTCAAAAATCAAAAGAAAGAAATCAATCAAATCATTCATGCATACGAAAGAAAATTTTAACACAAGATCTGAAAATCCAACCTGGATCCAACGCTTGGGAATGACAGAAATTTGATGCTGAGCTCCAAAGTTTTCAACTTTCAAAACCCTCAAATTGCCACAAATTTCTCATTGCTCCTTCCTCTTTGCAAGCATAGAAAAATCTCTCCCGAAAAAGAATCCCAATCCAAATCCAACATGCATGCCAAAAATCCAATAACCCAACAGCACGGAAACCCTTTATCTCCTCCCAGAATAAAGAGAACACTTCTCCCCCCAAAAGACAACCTCTCAGCCCCCTTTCAACTTCCATTTTCGTCACTTTTCATAATGGAGTAATTAGGGTGGGTTCTGGACTCAAAAAATATAATTTTATAAAATAAAAATACCTCTCACCCATAAAGCTATCACATAGGAAACATTTTAAATCATTAAAACCACATAAAGACTCCATAAAACATAAATTTAGTGACCATTTTAATAAAATGAATCAAGAGACTAATAATGCAAAAATTATATCTAAACAAAAGTAAAACAAATATTACTCAATAAACAATAATCAAATACCAAATAATGATAATAATAAACAATAATTAAATAATTATTCCTCAAAATAATAACATAATAAAACATAACATAAATAAATGTCACTTATGGACAATATTATATCACACCTCAAACACATTAATAAAAATCATAATAATAAATATGATAGATTCAATATCTAACTTCACTCAAATAATTCACAAATAAGGTAAAATATAAATCATAAAATAACTTCACATGAAAGAGCAACATTCACATCAAAAGATAAATAACACTAATCACAATCATAACAACACAACTAACCACGGGGTTTAACACCAACAGGTTGGGATCCAAAACTAAGGTTAGACAACAAAATCAAACAATCACATATCACATAAGAAACAACCGAATAAGTGCAACACTCCAAACATAGGGTAAAGAAGATCGGACATTGTCTCATGACAACCCGAAAAAGTTAACACATTCTTCATCAATTACTCCATTATGAAAAGTGACGAAAATGAAGTTGAAAGGGGGCTGGGAGGTTGTCTTTTGGGGGGAGAGTGTTCTCTTTATTCTGGGGAGGAGATAAAGGGTTTCAGTGCTGTTGGGTTATTGGATTTTTGGCATGCATGTTGGATTTGGATTGGGATTCTTTTTCGGGAGAGATTTTTCTATGCTTGCAAAGAGGAAGGAGCAATGAAAATTTGTGGCAATTTGAGGGTTTTGAAAGTTGAAAACTTTGGAGCTCAGCATCAAATTTCTGTCATTCCCAAGCGTTGGATCCAGGTTGGATTTTCAGATCTTGTGTTAAAATTTTCTTTCGTATGCATGAATGATTTGATTGATTTCTTTCTTTTGATTTTTGAAAATAAATATTGGATGGTTTTATTTCTGTGTGTGAATGAAACATTTATTCTACAATAAAAATCAATACATATTTGTTATTCTTGGTATTTACCAGTAAAAGGGTCTGATTGCGTTGCTCATAAATCTAAATTTACAAACTGGGTTGGTGAGATTTTTAAAGGGTTTTTTCATTTCGTTGTTTAAATCCTGTCCAAAAATCTCAGAAACCCAGATTGTAGTTTGTGAGATATAGTTGAAACACGGGACTGCTGTCAAGTTGCTCCTCTATGACTGCAAATATCTTTATTTCTCTCTGTAACAGTCAATGAAAGATTGAGATTTTAAATTTATAGGGGTTTGAAATAGCTTAAATTAATTTTAATATTCTTTTTTTTAATATTTTATTTTGGATAAAATCTGGTTGTTAAGTTACTCATTTTGTCATTTGACTGTAATCGAGTATTACCGAAAATAGGGTTTTATGGAATCCGTCTGTTGTTTTGCATTTTATGAAATTATTATTCATTTTTAGTCAATTTCTTTCGCGTTGTTGAGTAGGCGACGTCTAAATCTGAAATGGGTATTTTACAGATTTTGATTTCGAGTTCATATGACTATTTTATGGTTGTTTTATTGTTAACAGATTTGACTGTTGTCAAGTGAGAATTAGTTTAGTTTTAAAAGTTGTATTTGAGGGTATAACTATATTCTTTGATCTGTATTGTGTTGTACCATTTTTATTTAATTGTGTTTATTATTATAAATCCCTTCATATTTGTGAGATCTTGCATTGAAGTTTCTATATTTGTAAAGATCAATTATGTCAGGGATGTGCATTGTTGGTCTTGATTGTGAATTACTAAACTACAGTGTGTTATTATGTTATAATATTGTGAGATTGATGTAATATACTTTATTGTAGTGTTGTGGTTTAATGATAATTTTTTTTAGTTTTCTATCCATTTGTGTTATGTGTTTGGGTCTATAGAAGTACCTAGAAGCATTTGTGAAGTTATTGTAATTTTCGGTTGATTCTTATTTTGGTAGTTTTCTTGGGATGTTTAGTGTCAGCCACTTGTTATTTATGTTCTGTTGTTTGCTTGTTTGTGGGGCCTAGTGTTGTCTCCTAGCACGGAGGGAGTGGGCCTCAGGGTTCCACGTGGTAGGGTGGTATTTCCGAACCATCCATTGGGATTTAGGTGGTGCAATTCGTGCGCAACATGGAGAGTCTTTCTTTTCGCTTCATTCTATAGTTGAATTTATGTGCAGGTGATATTTTCATAAAAAAATTATGTTTAATGTATCTTATACATATATACCTCTTAGATTAATGAAACGTGTTCATGGTAGCATTCTTGTATAGGAAAAGTAAGTGAATTGATACAATCTTGTTTATACACATTTTTACTATTGTTTAGTATGTAATAGAGAGGTTTAATATAGAAATGTTGTATTTATAATGCATGAGTTTAATTAAGTAGTAGATATGATATATCTTTATGTACTTATTTTATAACATTGATTAAGAATAGATTTGTATTGGCATAGTGTTAGATGTGGTTGAAGATAATTTCGATATGTTATCATATGTAATTTGATGTATGAGATTAATTTACATTCAAGTGTTAGTAAAATATGGTCATAGTATATCAAATATGTTCTTTAGACTTAATTAGTGTAGGTGTATCTTAGTAGCGACGTTAGGGGACCATGGTGGATAGGTGTGCAAATGGGTTATGTTCAATATTATTTTTAGGTTATAATGTGATTATAATATCATGTTGATGTAATAATGTTATTCATATTAATTGGTTGAGTTGCATTAGTTAGTGTTACTTTAGTTTCTTTAAAAAAAATAATAAAAGAAAAAAAAATTGGCTTGATGTTGATGGCCTTTTGTGTTAATCCACTTGGTCCCTTAGCGGGTAATCTGCTTCCAAGAAAGAAATCACCTCGACTTGTACTTCTTCTATCATCTATAAATATTTCCCAATCTACATATTTATATGCACTCAAAGAGAAATCAGTATCCCTAGGATACCATAAACCAAAATCTGGAGTACCCTTCAAGTATCTAAATATCCTCTTTACTATTGCAACATGTGACTCTTTTGGATCTACTTAAAATCTTTCCACAAGACATACTACATGCATGATATATGATCTAGTAGTAGTTAGGTATAGCAACCCATTAATCATTGATCTATACTTGCTCTGATCAGCCTTAGGAGATTCATCATTTTTTCTCAACTTACAACTAGTAACCATAGGAGTACCTACCAGTTTAGAATCCTCCATTCTAAACTTCTTCAACATTTTTTTAACATACTTTGACTATGAAATGAAAATACCTTTTTTTGATTGACTGATTTGTAATCCAAGAAGAAATTCATCTCCCCACACATTGGCATTTCAAACTGTAAGGAAAGCTTAGGTGCAAAAAAAACTCTCCTAACGTCAAAACCTCAGGGAAGAATGCAGAGGTGACTTTAAATTTTACAATTACAGTTCAATTAAGATACACTTGAAAGGATTAATAGAATAGAGAAATGAACATACACAATTTGAACACTAGATTTACGTGGGAAAACCCTTACAGGAGAAAAACCCACCACACCAAGAAAAGCCTCTTTGTATTTCAGTAAAGACAATTACATATAGAGTTCAGACTTAACTTTCTAATGTCAATTTACAGTAGCATAATTTCCTTGATCAACCTTGTACAAAACATCCCAGTTACAATGCTCTCTGAATTGAATTCATACACACTGATCACACATCGAACTGTTTACTCAAACCGATCATCATCTTCAATTATAGAGTATATCCTTGTTGTTCATGGTCTGTTGATCTTCCTCACAGGAACGGCCGCAACAGTCCAACTGCTAGAGATTTACATTCTTCTTCTCTGATTGGTCAAAAACAAACCACGTAGGATAGTCATTTTTTCAAGGCGTTCAAACTGTGTCGCATGTCAGTGAGACACTAGGTTGTGTCTCCCCGATGCCACAATGCTCGACCACAGAACCATCGGCATGACCACCGCTATCGGTGAGAAATCATACCGAATCCAAATCTAGCTTGTGTAGACCTATCGCCAAGAGTTTCGCTATCGCCAAGAGGTCATATCGAAAGCACCAGCTTATCGGCGAGACTACATCCATCGGCAAGAGTTCTTACCAAATCCAAACCCGCCAGCCAAGAGTCTTCCTGACGACCACCAGGAGCCAACCTATCGTCGAGAAAATAGCTATCGGACTGAGTCACTCCGAAGTTCATACTATCTCCCTGATGACTTATGTCGCCATGAGTCTCCCCGATAACCATTAGAAAACAAACCATCGGCAAGAGGTCTTCCTGAGCGGAAAGAGATGGGAAACTCACAGCGATCAAAATGTCTTGTCGATGAATCTTGTTGGCAAGACAGAAACAAAGTCTCAACAACCTAAGCATTTCAAATGATTAAAACACAACTGCTAGTCGGTAAGACTTCCAGAATGTCTCACCAACTTTGCTCTTTCAGGAGTTTCATGCCAGTAAGATTGAGGCACGTTTTCCAACACAAAATATTTTTGAATCTCTACAAAATTTTTGCACATACCTTCATTTCCTCCAAATAAAATTTCATCAACATACACTACTACAATCAAGATTTGTTCTCCCTTAACCTTGAAGTGGAGGTTTCTTTCTGTAGTACCTTTTTTGAATCCTTGCTACAACAAGTATTTATCCAACCTTGCATACTAAGCTCTCAGAGCTTGCTTGAGTCCATACAATGCCTTCTTCAATCTACAAACCATATTAACATCATCTTATAACTAAAAACCTTTTGGTTGTTCAATGTACACCTCTTCTTCTAACTCACCATTCAAGAATGGAGACTTGACATCCATCTGATATACCTTTCAAGTCTTTATGTGTTGCAAAATCCAAAAAAAATCTAATGGATTCCATCCTTGCCACTGGAGAAAAAGTATCTTTAAAAATTATTCCTTCTACTTGTGAGTAGCCCTTACACACAAGTCTAGCCTTATTTATGAAATTTTTTCCATCCTTATTCAACTTGTACCTGAAAACCCACTCAGTTCCTATCACATTCTTATTTGCTAGTCTTGTGACCAATTCCCAAGTCTGATTCTTCTCAATCTATTCCAACTTTTATTTCATAGCCTTGATCCAATTCTCATCTTTGCATGCCTCATTTTCAGTTTTAGGTTCTACCTCTAAAAGTAAACAAAAGTTTACATGTTCCTCTATCATAGCAACTTTTCTTCTTGTCAACACACCTTTTCTTTTATCTCCAATTGATGCAGCCAAGGTCGGAGGGTCCTCAAAGAGAACTATCTAGACCATGCAGCAAGAGTCACACAATGGAAGCAACACAGGAAATGGAAGCAAATACAAATTCAAACATTCTTATTATCAAAAAATTCAATTACAAACAACGGACAACATTCGGGTTTACAGATTCAACTCGCAGGCCTGATTACAACATGCTCGTCAATGCGAGTGAAAATCCTACAGAGTAAGTCTTTATTTTTCTAATCTCTAACTCTACTGCCTTCTAACGATCAATTACAATGCTTTATATACATTTAAAAATCTAGAAACATCCGCGTCAGCCCAAAGATTATTACAATCTTTGATTAAAGAAAAGGTAATGTGTGCATGCATATGTTGGCCTCAAATTTAAATTACTCCTCAATGAATGCATAAGATGAAGTGTGGACCTAAATTAAGGTTGGGAACACTCCATAGAACAATTTGAATCACACCGACAAGATCCACAAGATACAAAAAATGATCCGCAAGCGATCGAACTAGCCGTCAGATAAGAAAATTATTCTGGTGCCGGTTCAAGAAACTGCCACATAATCTAGAAGCGATAACTTTCTAGAAAATGAACCAATCACACTCAAATCTAGGAATAAGGTAAATGAACATGTCCACGATGTAAACATAGATTCGCAAGGTCTAGTGAAAAAACATGAAGAATTACCGAATTTTCCAACTTGAACTGAACAGAAATTGGAACAAAGACAAACTGGAATGAAAATATTTTTGGGCGATGCAAGATTCCCACGACCCAAGGATGCTCCTGCATCAGACACCCCTGGTGAGAAAATATTTTCCATGAGAGGAACTCATGAACATCGGACCGGGTTTGGGATGTAGATCCCATGCTCATTCTTGATCCAAATGTCTTCTTTGTCTGCACTTTTCTTCCTCCTAACCTCTCTTCTTTCATCTGTTAGATCCTGCAACTTCTTCTTTTCTCTATCTTCCTTTCCCTGCCTCATACCTGCACAAGGTAGTAAGGGAAATTGACCACCACTCACCTTCTTCTGCCCATCTGATCTACCTTTTCTACAAGACTTCATCTTATCTACTACTTTATCTGCAACCCAAGTCTTCTGCTACACAATTCTTCCTTTACATTCTTCCGGTTCCATCTCACTTCCAGATTTAGCCACATGGTTCCCCTTCGAATCCTCACAATCCTTTAGTACAACCTCTGCATCTCTCTTCTCAACCCTACAACTCTTCACAAGACTCAAGTTCCTTACTTCCTCCTGCTTATTCTTCAAGGAAGCCAAAGAAAACTTTTTTCCATCCTTCTCTACAGTAATCAGATTCCTTCTGCAATCATACATAGCTCCTCTATCAAACTGCCAGGGTCTACCCAACAAAACATGACAAGAATTCATAGAGAAAACATCACACAAAACTTCATCTCTAAAGGGGCCAATATTAAAGTTCACCCAACACTGCTCTTTCACCTCCTTTACATGATCATCTTGTAACCAACTTATCCTATAAGGACAAGGATACAGAAACCTCTTCAAACCAAGTTTCTCCACCATCTCCCCAAATACCAAGTTATCAGTACTTCCAGTATCCACAATAACCTTACAACACTTACCTCCTAATTTGCACATAGTCTAGAAAAGATTCTTCCTCTGTGAAGTCTCAGTTTCTTCCCTACTCTGCCTCATCAAGACTCTCCTAAGCATAAGATATTCTCCCTCCTCTGGTTCTATCCCATCTTTAGTTACCTACTCTTCATGTGCCATACAATTCTTTTTTCCAGCTCCTTTACTTGATCCCTTAGGACACTCAAAAGATCAATGTCTAATTTCTCCACACTTGAAACATTTTCCCAAGAATTCCTTGCTACCATTTCCTCTCCTTTGTATCCTCTGATCCGATTCTTTACTCCACTTAGGTCTTGATTCTTCTTCACTTGTCTGCTTCTCCTTGCTACTTCTCATATGCTTTTCTTTCCCTCTAGGGTTATTCTACTTTCATTTCTTCACTTTGTCTTCTACCTTAAGAGCATATTGGTAAGCATCTTCAACTATGGAAATCCTCAACATACTCATCTCATCCTAAATGTTAAATCTAAGGCCATTTATATACCTTTCCACCTTCTCCCTAGTCATCTCTCGGTGCCCAAATTTGATTGTCATCTTGTAAAATTCCTTAGTATACTCTTTCACACTCATGTCCTTTTGCTTCAGGTTCTACAACTTCTTGAATAGTTCCAACTCATAGTCTTCCATAATGAACTCAACCTTCAACCTTCCAACCATCTACGTCCACCGATTGATTCTTGTTTCACCATTTTCCACTCTATCTTTTTGCAACTCCTTCCACCATAAATCGGCATGTCCTTTTAACTTAGTTTGTGCCAACCTAGCCCTTAGTGGGTCTCTAATATCCTTAAGCTCAAAATAGTCTTCCAAATCTCCTATCCAGTCTATCAAGTCTTCTGGATTCAATGTACTTGAAAAGTTAGAAACCTCCACCCTATGACTTATGCTAGCTTGTGCCACTGCTCTCAACGCTCTCTCTTCTCCCTCATTGGTTGGTCCTTCAGCCTCAATTTCTTCTGCAGCCTCTTCATATTCATCCTCCAGTTTAGGGTTCCTCCTCAAACCACCCAAGACATTTTGGATCTCATTCCTCATTTCATTTTTAAAGTACTCCATCATCTGCTCCATTCTTCTAGGGTTCATCCTTCTCAGTGACATCTCTCCCCCTGGTTGGTGCAACTACCTCAACTTGGCTATCTGACTACAAGGTTTCAATTGCCTCTCTCCCGACAATCTATTGAACACACTTACAACCTACCTCAAATTGGTGATTTTTTCACCCAAGAAATGCCACAAGGACCGTAACCCACTCAAGGTTCGCAACCAACTCTCATCTCAAGATTCACAGGTTTGCAACTAGATCACATCTCAAGATTCATAGGTTCACAACCAACTCTCATCTCAATATTTTCAGGTTCACAACCAGCTCTGATACCAATTGATGTAGCCACGGTTAGAGGGTCCTCAAAGAGAACTATCTGAACCATGCAGAAAGAGTCACACAATGGAAGCAACAAAAAAAATGGAAGAAAATAAAAATTTAAACATTCTTATTATCATAAAATTCAATTACAAGTAGTCGGCAACATCTGGGTTTACAGATGCAGCTCGTAGGCCTGATTACAACATGCTCAAAATACCATCTTCCAACATGCTCCTCAATGCGAGCGAAAATCCTACAGAGAAAGTCTTTCTTTTTCTAATCTCTAACTCTACTGCCTTCTAACGATCAATTACAATGATTTATATACATTCACAAATCTAGAAACATCTGCATCGGCCCAAAGATTATTATAATCTCGGATTAAAGAAAATGTAATATGTGCATGCATATGTCAGCCTCAAATTTGAATTACTCCTTGGTGAATGTATAAGATGAAGCGTGGACCTAAATTAAGGTCAGGAACACTCCATAGAACAATTTGAATCAAACTGACAAGATCCGCAAGATACATAAATGATCCACAAGCAATCGAACTAGCCATCAAATAAGAAAATTATTTCGGTTTCGGTTCAAGAAACTGCCACATAATCTGGAAGCGATAAATTGCCGGAAAATGAACCAATCATGTGCAAATCTAGGAATAAGGTAAATGAACATGTCCATGATGTAAACATAGATCCACAAGGTCTAGCGAGCAAACATGAAGAATTACCAAATCTGCCATCTTGAACTGAACAAAAACTGAAACAAAGACAAACTAGAATGAAAATATTTTTGGGTGATGCAAGATTGCCATGACCCAAGGATGGTCCTCCATCAATGATCTGATCTTCAGAATGATTATTTTGCACATAGTTAGGATTTTTAGGGATCTTTTCTAGAGCTTCTTCCTCTTCAACTATCATCTCTTTTTCTTTCTCTTCTTCCTTTTCTTCTTCACTACAAGGGGATTCATCAGATTCATATCCTTCTATCAACACAAAACTATGATGTGGTTATTCATCCACTTTAACACTTGCACTTTAAATAACCTTCTTCAACCTTTTATTATAGCACCGGTATGCTTTGATTCTTGTAGAGTATCCAAGGAATATTCCTTCATCAGATATTGCATCAAACTTTCCTAAGTTTTCTTCATCTATTTTAATATAGCATCTACTTCCAAAAACTTTGAAATATTTCATAGTAGGAGGTTTTCCATACCATAAATCAAAGGGATTCTTTGAACTATTCACTCTTTCTCAACCTTTGTTAATAATGTATACTACATTATGAATAGTTTCTCTCCAGTAGACATCTGGTAGATTTTCTTCTTTCATCATAGTCCTTGTTGCTTCTTGAAATATTCTATTCTTCCCCTCCATAACTCCATTCTACTGAGGAGTCTTAGGAGCTGACAAATGTTGCTAGTATGAGTATTTGGTGTTGTAATTGATGTCAACGAGCTTGGGGGAGATTTTTTGTGTTGTCATTGGAGATTGTTTGTATTGTCATTGATGAATAGTTTTGTTGATGGTTTGATTAGTTTGATTATGTTGTCATTAGTAGGAGCTACTGGTGTCAATCTCTAGTGTTACTTTGATAAGATTTTGTTGGTGAATATTGTTGGTTTAGTGATGATGATGAAGTGTTGAAGATGATGAGTATGTGTCTCTAGTGCTTGGTTTCCCAGTTATTTTGAGAAAATTTGAATAAAAGAGGAAATAGCATGTTGTAAAGGTGTTCTGGTTTTGGTCCACATTTCTTCTATGTTGAAGATCTTCTTATGCAGTTTGGATATGTTGGTTAGAGGTGTTTATAGATTATATATCCAAATATTCTTGGTTTGGTTCATTGTGTAGAGAAATTTGTGTTCACTAGTATGTGAATTGTATGTTGCGATGGTGTCTGGTTGAAATGGCTTTGCTCCATATTTCTCCGTTGTTTGGTTTCTAGTTTTGCAGTTCTGGAAGTATGATGATAAGATTCATATATACCTACAATCAAAGTTGTTCATGTTTTGGAGCTCAAATTTTTTATTTCTTGAGTTACAGAGTATGGAAGGTTTTCTAAGTGTACTGGGTGTGTACATTCTTCAAGTGAAAGTTGTTGTGAAGGAATTTGTTGGATTTTAGGATGTTTGTGGAATATTTAAGATTTTGATTGAATTTTGTGTGTGGTTCGCAAGTGGTCTTTGGATTTGAGGAAGCATGTACTTAAATATTAATTTTTTTTACACTGGTTTGACCGACCTTGGGTGTTTACACTAATTGTGGATTTTTTTCGATGATTGTGGAAGCATGGTGTGGTGTATATGTATGATTTGGGTCTGAGTTAAGAAGTGGTGTGGTCTACTTTCATCCTTTCCACCATAGGAATGCTTAGTGATGACCTAATTTGAATTTACATAGTTGAGATGCATATCCAACCTTGAAGAAAGGTTTTAAGGTTAAAGAAGGTATAAATAAGTGTTGTTTTGATGAAGAATTATGTACTGAAGTGTGTGATGCAAATTGTAGAGTTGTGAAGTGTGAATTTGTGAAGTGAAGTATGAGCTTAATGAGTTAGACTACTAGAAGTAGTGAGCAAAAAGTGTCTACATGTTAAATGAATAAGACAACTGAGAGGGGGAGTGAATCAGTTGTATCAAATCAAAACATCAAAACCCTCAATAGTAATCAAATCCACATGCATTCATTAAACCCTTAATCTGTTATAATGTTTAAACATGAAAAGAAAATAAAAATTGAGACAACCAACACCATATAGAAGAGAAAACTATATTTACATGGAAAACCCAATGAGGGAAAAAAAAATGGCGAGGATTAGCTCACAATATAAGTAATTGCAAAACTGGTACAAGGGCTCATTGCCAAAATAAGTCATACTATCCAAAAAGGATCACAACCAAAGCTCACTACCATAGAAAGAAAAAGAAGATAGAAGAGAAATGTTACACAAAGAAAAACTTCTCAATGCAACAAAGAATCCACCATAGTAGCTCCAACACCTTCACAATCTTGCTTGAACGATTGTGGAAACCTTTAGCTCACTACATTCAAAAGTCTAACACTTTGAATTTTATACTTCTCTACTCAAACTCACACTCTACTCTTCAGAAATTCATATCACTTGCATCACACACATCTATTCTTTCCATCTCTTTACAACCTTCAACATCTCAACTCATACTTATACCATCCTCAGCCTTGAAAACTTTCTCCAAGATCAGAAATACATGCTTCACACTTAGCAATTTCAAATTAGGTCGGCACTAAACATTCCCATAGTGGATAGGAACAAAAGTGGACCAAAAGAACACTTAATTGAAACCCCAATTAAATATCACACACCAAACTCTTCTGTCATTAACACTTGAACACCTTCGAAAGTAGTGTAAACACCAAGTCGTCTATTACCCATGAAAACACATTAAACTTTGAATTACACACATCTTTGATCAATCTGAAACTTTCAGACAATAAACTTCACCTAAATGTGGTTCAAGAACATCCTAGAAACCAAAATAATCCTTCACAACAAATCTCACCTAAAGATTATAAACATACTATTTATCTAGAAAACACTACCAGACATTACAATACTCTACAACTTAGAAGACCTTCTTTTGATATGCCTAACAATGAATCCTATTGACATATAAAATAGAAAAACACCATTAAATCTCCTTCAAAACCATGAGTCCTTAAAAGAAACTATGGAGAAATGCGGAGAAAATACATTTCTCCCAAACACCTTTGTACAACACTACAAAACCAGTTCACACACTGGTGAACATAACTTCCTCTGACCAGTGATCGAAAAGCCAAAATTATAGATATAGAAACTCTTTAACATCTCTAACCAACATATGCAAACCACAAAAATAGATCTTCACCCTAGAAAAAATGTGAAGCAAAACTATAACACCTCTGCAACACCTTGTTTCCTTATTTTATCAATTTTCTCAGTATCCTCAACATCTAAATCATAAATAGAAGCTTATCAAAGCAAAAATCTATTCTCAACCACTGCTTTTACTATCATCAATGACAACATAGGCTTGTTGACATCAATTACAACACCTTCATATTTGCAACAGTTTCCCCCTTTGTAATTGATGGCAACACAAGATGTGAAAAACCATCAAAGACACAATAGCTCTGAACATATTTATTTCCTTTTCTCTTTTCTCCCCCTTCACAACTATCTCATTACACTTTCTCTCCCCCTGTGTAGATAGGATTTTTCACATGATACTTTCTCTCCCATTTTGACATCAATGGAAAAGGATAAGGTATTTTGAATTGTTCTCCCCCTTTGACATAGAACCAATATACTTACAATTGCTCTGAATACTCCCCCTTATGAGTACACAC
>VDFB02362139.1:0-16155 GCA_007258455.2 Sequoia sempervirens
TTTTTTGAAGGAAACATTGCACTTATAACATGAAATACATAACCTCATTGACATAGATGATTATCGTCAAGCGATAGAATGATCATTGTATGTTCCCTTCTTTTTGTTCTATTTCTAGTGAAAAGGACTAAATTCATTGCTCCAAATTTCTCTATGATAAACTGCTATTAAGGTTACCTTTTGACTTCATTTGTAGCAAATTGCATATCTTCTTTGACCATTGGATAGTGATAACTGTCCTCTCTCTATTAATCTTTTGTATCCCTTTTTCTAGATGTGCATTTAATCATAACTGGGAAGCATCAAGGTCTTTATACTCTTCATTTGACTATGTCTACCTTAGACTGTCTCTTCACTAGTAAGGACTGCCTATTAGCAACTTGACTGTCCCTTTTTAGCTGTCTTACATTCATTTGTTCACCTTGGGCTGCTCCATATAACTCATGATGGTTCTAGGCAGGACTTGATAGCTCCTCCATTATTTATTGATGGATGCATAATTGAACTTGATGGATCTATAATTGAACTTGATGCATCTATGCCTCAGTGCTCACATAAATCATTTACTTATTTAATAAAATGGATCTTGGATCCACTTAAGAAGATTGAAAGACATATCAACAAAGTACTGCCCTTTTTAGCATGATGACAACCTATTGATTGTTTCATTGTGAAAAGATGAAGAGTAAATTCTTAATAGTTCACATTGTTTGTTGCATCTTTTGAAATTGATAATGAAAGTTGATCAAGTAGTGTGATTCCATATTGATTTAATGCATTGAGAATATGTTTATCATTGATTTGATCGAGTTGCTCAATTTCCTATCCCTCCTAAAACATAAGAGGGCAGCATGCTGGGCTCAACCCTCGTGGGAGCCACATTTTACTCCACATGTTGTAATTAGCTAATCAAAACAGTAACAAAGACTTGTCCTATATATGCACAAGGAACAAACAAGTTAGATAAACAAAGCATATCATAGGTGTGTTTTATTACTCTTTTTGTTTTCTTGGACACTTATGGTATGTTGTCTATTTTAATGCTTATGGACATCAGATTACATGTTTATGGATGTTTTGCACATATTTTGATCAATGACCTTTCATTGCTCTAACAACACTCTTTTTTCAGATGTAGGAAATCTAGGAGCAACAATTGAGCGTCAAGCGGAAGCAGGACAAGTGGGGAAGACCAGGATGATGCAGGACAAGGCCAACGAGATTCATCATTCTACCAGGAAATGACGAGTCCTTTTCATTTTATGTGAATTTCCTTCTTTTTATCTATAAGCGTATAGTCTTTTCTTTATAAGCATTAGACTATTTAGTCCCTCAGCTTGTGAGGGACATTATACACTTATGATCATCAAGAAAGATTACTTTTGCAATACATGTTGGTTCTCTTTCTTATTTGTATGCAATTACAAAATTGGAATAATGCAATCTATTTTGACGATCTTCTTTATGCACATTAATGAAATTTAGTAGAAAATGATGTATCTTTTAATGTTTAAATGCAAAACACAATAATAAGTTACCTAATTTAGTTGGAAGAAAAATAAGGTAATAGTAGTATGATGAGACATTGATGTGATCTCAGATCCGGAAGGTGTTTTCTTTGAGGATTGTACGTTGGTTTGGAGGTTCTATGAATAAAAGTTCTAGTCTTGGCCGACCTAACGTATGCAATGCACTAAGGAGACTAGTTATGCTTTATGGATGTTAGTTGACTTGGTATAATGCACTACATTGATAAAATGTTTTAAATCATACATGGTGCCAACAAGAGTGTCTTGATTATTTTTTCTTCATCTAATTAGGCCAGCCTAATTGATGAATCATTTATACTTATATATATAAGATTCATTGAAGAGAAAATGTGTGACTATGGAAGAAAGATGCGAAGATGATTTAGGGGTATGTGAAGATCCAAGCCTAAATGATTTATTAGTTGAGGATCAAAATAGATTTATTGAGTGACTATTGTGAGAGGTAATACTTCATATTCTAAGCTTCATTGGAACTGAACCCTACACATTGAAGGTGTATTCTATTAGTTCAAACTTTTGGCAGTGAGCCACTATCTTTGTATCTTGGCGGTTAGCCATCTTTTGTATTCAGGCTGTGAGCCTTTTCAAGGACAGTGAGTCCTGGCAGTGAGCCCTGTAATATCTTGTATCTGGATATAATATATTGTGAATAACCCTCACCGTGGTTTTTCCCTCTTTAGGGTTCCCATGTAAAAATCTTGGTGTTCATGTGTGTGGTTGTGTTGATTTGTTTATATGTTCTCTCTTATTGCTTCAATCAGAATTGTGATAATGGTTAGATGGATTTTATTAGAATGGTTTTATGGAATACTGATTCATTCCCCCCCCTCTCAGTATTATGGATGTTCAACAATTGGTATCAGATCTTGGTTCCTCTAAAGGAGCCTAAAAGCTTGAGGAAGGTCTCAGAATTTGAGTATAAGAAATTTTTTCTTCAGGAAGTAATCTTTGCTAGATATTCAGAAGAAATTTAAGACCTGAAGAATAAGCTGAAGGAAATAAAAGATTGTATCAAATATTTAAGGAAAAGACTTAAATATTCCTACGATCAAATAAGAAGGGAACATGATGAGATTACCGGACTGTTGCAACAACTAGAAGAAGCAAAAAGAATTGAAAGATTTCAGCAAGTTGAAATTCAAGAGAAAACAAATGAATTTTTCAAACTTGAGCAAGAAGCAAAAATCTTGAGATCTGATCTGGAAAAGGCAAGACATTTTGAAGATAAATTTAAGATAAGCTTTGCAATGCTTGACGAGTTGATTACTTTTCAGAGACCGGCAATGGATAAAAGTGGTTTAGGGCTTGAAGAAGGTCAAAGTTCAAAATTGTAGCAATCCTTTGACAAGAAGACTCAGTGCAAAAGTGGACAGATCAAGAACCTCAGAAGCAATCCTAGAAGAACTCTCATCAAACAACCTGATGCTAAAAGGTATTTTTCTTTTAATGGTGTTTGTCATTCCTACAAGAAATTTGGTCACAAGGCAAAGGACTGCAAAAGTAAAATGAATGATACTCTATCATTCTCCAGAAAATATTTTAACTACAAGAAGGTTGAACATAAAGCTAATCAGTGTAAAGATAGATTAAATAAAAGAAAGAATGGAAGGAATAATGTTGTTTGTTGTAAGTGCAACAATCCAGAAAACCTTGCTAATAAGGACAAAAGAAGAAAAAACATCTATTTAGTAAAGAAGCATGAACAAATCGTTAATCCGAAAGAAGTCATAAGAGAGATGAAAATGATCTGGAGAAAGGAAGGATCTAATTCAAGCAAGTTGAATTGGAATCATCAATATTATCTATTCCGACCTCTGGTGTAGATACACTTGTCAATTGTTGAGTCTACCAATGACTAAGGGGGAGCAATTATTAGAAAATTTAATAAACCTCCTCATCGATACTTATGTCACATCATGGTAGAAGTATATTTAATGTGGTAATGAATTTAAGGAATTTTTCAGTCACATGTGTGGAGAATGAAGTTTACAGAATGTGAAAGAATAGAGGTACACACAATTTTCAAGCTAATCTACTTGCAATCTGAAGCATTTATTGTGAAAGCATTCAAAATGAAAGAAATAAATTCAGATATTCAAGAGATATATGTATTTTTGAAGAAGTGTGCAAAGGAAGTTTATAGATCAATTCAAAGTTTCAAGGTTTGAAGGAGAGATCAAGTGGATTCAAGTGTGCTTCAGAAGCTAGATATCTATTCTTTCCTTGTTGGTAATTATAGAGGTATTGCTATTTACACAATCTTTCATTGTTATTGCTATGGATAATTCAAAGGTTGTGAATAGTTCAAATAGAGTGCAAGTCAATTTCAGGAAATATTTGAAGAATCTGCTGAAAGAGTCAGTTGGTGCATTCTCTTGCATCCCTCGTAGAGTGTTGCCCACATAAGATATCTATGCATTTGTCTATAGTAAGATAGAGGAAATGTCACTAGTTTAGTTAAGCATTCTATGAAAGAATGAATTGGAAGAAAATCATGATACCTACAAAGTGTTAGTTGAGAAGAAGTTGGATTTTTGGTAGAAAGCCCCCATGTTCGAGTTTGACAGGAAGCATATTTGAATTGTTTTTACAAGAATTCATAATGAATCATTGTGGATTGATGAAGCACATTTGGTTACCAAAGAAGCAATCAGAAATGTAACTGGTTTGTGTTCCTCCATACCAATTCCTAAGTGGAAGGTTGTGAATGAGCAAGAAATATTTGAGGTAACCAATGTGACCCTTGAAGGGAAAGAGGTAGATTTTGGATCAATTATGGATCCGGTCATATAGTATGTTGCAATGGTTATTGGTCACAAAGTTCGCCTACCTATCAATGACCTCATGGTTTCTACTGTTGCTATACATACTACTATTGATATGGTTAAAAGAGGTATAGATTATGACCTATGTGAATTAATTTGAATATATCTTTTGAAGAACTTAAAGGAAATCAAGAAGAGTAAGAAGAATACATTCCGATATGGTAATTTAATTGCCTGCTTACTCTTTTATTTCTTGAAAGAATTATTGGTAAGAGGAAGAATAGAATGGTCAAATACAGAGCCTATTTCCCATTAAATCAAGAACTTCATGTTGAATATTGGTAATTTGGATGCTCAAGAGAGTGCTCTTGTTGCATTCTTTGGAACATTTCAAATTAGATTGAACAGGAGGTCAAGGTTTCTAGTAAGTGTTATTGAAAGGTACTCTGGAAATATTAATTTCCTAGTGTCTACATATTTATGTCACATGGAACCAGTTGAATCAAGGTTGGTGTGGATATTTGAGTTGGATTATGAAGTGTCAGAGACTGAAATTGATTATTATGCAAAAATTCTTTTGGAAAACCCTAAGAATCCCAATGTAGATGGTTCCTTTGGTAGTGCAACCGGAACATGGAAGAAAAGTAAGAGTGTTTTCAAACAAGAATTTGTAGAAGGAAATGAGTTGGAAATAGCTCAACATCAGCATGAAAGAATAAACATTCAAGGAGCTCTGGAAGACTTGCAGAAGGTTATTCCCGGTGCTAATTTTGATTCATCTATTTTTGTTGTGGAGAATATCAAAAACATGATTAATTCTTTGAAGGTCTATATCTCTAGACTTGAAGTGCATGTTGGAATCAGGTCCTGTAAAGAAAATCTGGAAGACATCAAGAAGAAATGTGCAAATTCACATAGTCGAGTGATGAAGGAATTGGAGAGTGTATAAGTTTGTGAGGAAGAGGCACAAGAACTGCTTTCTTTTTGCCTAAATTTTTCTAGCAATACATTGAACATAAGAGATGAGATAAGGTATAGTGAAACCCGAATGAGAACTCAAGCAAATACATACAAATTGATAGAAGATAAAGATAATTAGAGATGGTCCTACATTGTGCAACTTTAGGACAAATTCTTTTCCTCGCAGGACCAAAGAACGAAAGTTATTAAGAAGTTTGTGGCACTTAGAGGCATGGTTAAAATCAAGCACATTCTTGTTTCTCTTGCTCTTGACTGTATTGGTGATTTATCATAGATTAATCTTAGTCCCAATACTTTAGCATATGGTATAAAGTCCTTAACTAAGCTTGAGACATTACACAAGACTCTTGTAAGTGTAAAAGGATCATAGGAAGAAGGAAAAATCTCATGGAAGGTCATCCTGGAGAATCTCAAAGGTTCTTCTTCTTCAGGCTGATTCAAACTTTTTGTATTCATATCTTTTTGGTTAAGTATTGATGCATATATACATATGTACCAGACCCCATCCTTTGCCATTGATATCAAATGGGGAGAGATAGATAGGAAGAGGAAAAACATTTTTGAGAAGAACAACTTTGATAGGGGGAGTATTCAGTTGTCATATATTAAAAAATGTTTCTGACATGCATGTTGCCATCAATGCCAAAGGGGGAGATTGTTGGAAATATGGAGCCTTGCAACATGAGCATGCAGTGTAGATGGTTTGTATTGGTTGTTCCTATGTTTTCATTGATGTCAACATGGTGACAACTGTATGAGAAGTTTACTTAGTTTACCAGAAGTTGTTCTCTGCTGGTAGTGATCTTTTGTGATGAGCTCGTGCATTGGCATTTGGGTGTGGAATTTACAGAAATAAAAGATATGACTCTAATATCTTAACCATGTTATCATGTCTCATTCAGAAAACTATATCCTAGATCTTGAGAAGTTTTCGGCTGTGAGGAGAAAGTTATCTCTGACATAGTTCAACTCTGTATTTTACTATTGTTCCCTGCTTAGCATATTAGTGTGGGAGACTCCGTATTTTCTTAAGAACATTCTAATGCTACGGTTTTAATGGTAGTCTCTATGATGGTAGTATGATGAGACATTGATGTGATCTCAGATCCGGAAGGTGTTTGATTTGAGGATTGTATGTTGGTTTGGAGGTTCTGTGAATAAAAGTTCTAGTCTTGGCTGACCTAACGTATGCAATACACTAAGGAGACTAGTTATGCTTTATGGATGTTAGCCAACTTGGTATAATGCACTACATAGATAAAATGTTCTAAATCATACATGATGTTGACAAGAGTGTTTTTATTATTTTGTCTTCATCTAATTAGGCCGACCTAATTGATGAATAAGCTATACTTGTATATGTATGTATATATATATATGTATGTATGTATGTATGTATGTATGTATGTATGTATGTATGTATGTATGTACATGTATATATATAATGTATGTATATATATAAAATTTGTTTAAGAAAGAATGTGTGATTGTGGAAGAAAGGTGTGAAGAGGATTTAGGGGTATGTGAAGATTTGATCCTAAATGCTTTATCAGTTGAGGATCAGAACATATTTGTTGAGTGACTATTGTGACATGAAGTACTTCATATTTTGAGCTTCATTAGAATTGAACCCTGCACATTGGAGGTGTATTCTATCAATTCAAACTTTTGGCAGTGAGCCACTATCTTTGTATCTTGGTAGTTAGCCATCTTTTGTATTAAGGATGCGAGCCTTTTCAAGGATAGTGAGCCCTGTAATATCTTGTATCCAAATATAATATATTGTGAGTTAACCATCACCGTGGTTTTTCCCTCTTTGGGTTTTCCACGTAAAAATCCTGTTGTTCATGTGTGTGGTTGCATTGATTTGTTTTTATGTTCTCTCTTATTGATTCAGTCAGAATTGTGATAATGGTTAGATGGATTTTATTACAATGGTTTTATGGAATATTGATTCACCCCCCCCTCTTAGTATTTCAGATGTTCAACAAAGGTCACTAAAATAGGTCTAAACTAAGTGTGAAATTATACTATTACCTATAAGGGAGTATAATTTTTTACGCTACATTTAGTCCCCACTCTACATTTAGTCCCCACTTTAGCAGCCATATGACACTACATGCATATGCAAGCTAAAGTACTAAAATTAAATCATGTTGTATAAAAGGATATTCATATGGATATTATGAATCATTCATGAATGAGAGAATGAAGCCCCCAATGTAGTCATCTAAAAAACCACAACTTTAGGAAATGCATCCTGCAAAACCAATTTGTTAGGAATTCAAAAATCATCTTGAACAAACATGTCAACTTCTAAAGAGAACCAAATTTGAGGGTAGATGTATGCCCCCTGATTCTTCTTTCTTTATGAAGGTGGAATCAGGGTACCAATCTAACTGCATCAAATTGCCAAGATTGGTGAAGGAAAATCTTGTGATAGGATCATGAGATGAAAACACCAATTATCAAAAAACATCAAGCATGATCAAGGATGAAACTACGAATCCAATGCAATAGACGACGTCAAAATCAGAGTTCTCTAGCCCCCACTATGGTGAATTGAATGAGATATGCTAGAACTAAACTTGACTATATGTTAGTGAAAAATACAAATTTTAACCATCATTTTCACTTTTAATTTTTGAAGGTTTAGAGAGAGATATCATTGCACTAAGGAATGAAGATGTCGAGTCGATGACCATACCAACCTCTAAGATTCAAGATCTTGCGAGTGGACATTGCACAATGTGCAGTGGCACCAACGGTGAGTTTCCTGTTCCTTTTTCCTGTAGTTTATTTCATTATTTTGTGCATTTTTCAAGGTTTTCTTAGAATTTATGACATCCCTATCCAAAGTGGGCGATTGTGTCCACTTTGGGTGTCCTAGTCCTAAAGTGGTGCCCCTATCCCAGGATGGTGCCTCTATCCTAGAATGGCACCTGTGTCCTACTTTATAGTTGCTTTAATTTTGACTACTTTGTTGCTAACTTTGATGTATGACTGATGATTCCTCTTTCTTATTACAAGTCTTTCCACACACTCAATAGTGTTTAGGAGGACACTTGTTTCATTATTTTGAGAGTAGCTTACACGATTATCAAAGGAGGATGAGTACACTTTACACACTACTAGACTATTTTGGGTGTATCTCATGCGACCTATAATATATCATGATTCTATTTTGATGGAACTCATCAAGCAGTGGAATACAAATACTTCCACTTTTCATCTCCCAATGGGGGTTATGACAAGTACACTTTAGGACATACACTATATAGTCATATTGCCTATGCGAGGTGAGGTTATACACTTTAATGAGATCCAAACCCCATGAGAGATGAAGAGAGACATACACTAATATATCGACCTCTACATAAATATCGACTCTAGGGGTCGTTTCAAGACTAAGTGGCTCCTGCATGCTACTATTCCACTGATTTGGCACATTATGTGTGTTACCATCACCTTGGCTCTAGTGCTCGATGGATGAGTTGCACACCTTGATGGATGCCTCATTCACATGATATGGGCTATGGAGCAACATCAAACAGTTTATGCATGGGGATGGAGTATGTTGGTGCACTTATATTATGATCTTGATCATTTCATCTATCGGGAAGGTCACATTATTATCCTTTGCATTCTTCTTTAGGTGTGGGCATTCAAGCACATCACATGCACTAGGCCTACCAGATTTCTCAGGCATGTGCCTTATAGTTATCCACAGATCTTTTGTTACACCCTCAAGTGACCCTAGTAGTGTGGAGATCTACTATACTGGAGAGTCAGATTCACTCATATGGAGGATGATGACATCATATGGATAGGTCATATATGACTTTATAGCAATAGTCAAGTCTAACACAATATCTAGCCATCATCCAGCTCGTGACCTAAATATTTGAGATCTGCACATAGTGGCACGAGGCCATTGGACATTCACCATCCCACACTTGCATATGTCACCTATAACAACTCAGAGGATGAGGGGTGAGATGCATGTCCAACATCTAATGAGGATGATGTTGACACAACAACTACATATGATAGATGGTGGAGGACAACATGACCTAAGCGAGTCTTCCCTGATGATCATCCCATGGGTGATTTCGAGCCTTGACCACATCATCGAGGGGATGAGAGAGACGACGAGGACATGGATGGGGATTTGACAGGTAATGATGATGTTCATGCAGAGGATTTGGAGGAGGAAGAGGATCAACAACTGGTAGGAGATGATCCTAAGGAGCCCACAAAGGCTAGAGATTCCCCTGAGGAGAGACCTAGATTTCTTCCTCATGTTAGATGATCACATCCTATGGTTACAGAGAGAATCCAATCTCATGGGCATGGAGATAGCATTCATCCAGCTCTTTCCACACCACCAACTCATCAAAGAAGTCTCAATACGATGCCCATAATGTCCTATCGAGATCTTGATTGGCAGGTTGGAGATCTAGGTGATGTGATATGTTGATTATGCATGTTATTAAATTTCTTATGCTTATATATCATTACTTATTTTATGGTTTCCTTGTTATAGTTGGTACACAATATTGGAATGAATTCTTTAGTTGAGTCACCATAGACATGGTTCCACCAATGCCCCCCACTAGTCGATATGGGCTGAGCATAGGCCACCACCGAGTGTGAGGCGCCATGCTAATTTGTTCAAGCCCCTATCTCGGTTGAGGACATCTTATGATGATGTAATTAGGACTATTACTGAGGTTAGATCTTAAAATGAGGAGGTCCAACCTAGAAGGGAGCAAGTGAGAGCTGCCTACAAGGAGCTCAAAGCTACACACAAGGAGCTTAGGGCTACACATGAGGAGCTTCATTCTATGGGAGGAACTAAGTAGGGTACGAGCAAAGAGGGATCGGATCGAGCAGGAGCGTATCACAACACTTGTACATGTGAGGCTACAACAATAGGCTAATTAGAGGGTCTACGAGATGGGATTAGCTCTAAGGGGTATTCCCAATCCACTCTTAGGATGGGCACCATCATCAGGCCCTGAGGAGTCTAGCAGTCATAGTCCTACTTATATGTATTTTTTATGACACATCGCATTTTGCTACCATGGTGACTTGATTTATATAAACCTTATGATCTATATATGAGCATATTTCTATTTCTATGAGTTATGTGTTCTTGTATATTATTTTAAATTATATGTCAATGTGATCTATTGAGTAATCTTGATAAGATTATTTAATAAATGTATCCATGATCTAATTTGTTATGTTATGAATGTGATCTAATTAAACACTTATGTCTACTTACACTAGTAGAATTTGGCAAATAAATGACTAGGTGACTAAAACTTTTAGTCACAACAACTACAAATGACTAAATTCTACTAATTTTTTGCAACTCAGCTATAAATGAGTAAATAAATGACTAATTTGGTCGATGACTAAAAAATTATTTAGTCATAGAAATAAAAATGACTAAATAGTTAGTCACCAAATACAAATTAGACAAAATTTTAAAAACACATTTCGACCAATTATTGGCGTGATGTATTGTGTGCGGTGATGTTTTAGTGCTTATTCAGGTTTATTCTTGTTCATTGCAAAAATATTCCTCGCTTCATTCATTAGTTGTACGTTAGCCTGGTATTGAGGCATTTTGATCAGTTATAGCATCTTCTTGCATGGGTGATAAAGATTTGGAGAGGACTTGGACACTTTTGAAAAGGTGGGCAAGGGCAAGGAATTGGGAGTTTGCTCCAACGAATTTGAAGTCGGTGAGGCCCTCTACAATGAAGTCGGATTTGGGGACGCCCTCTACAACAAATTCAGAGGTAATTTGAAACCCTCATTACATTAAACACAAAATCTATAGCTTTTTGATTGGAAACTTACAGTAGTTACAATCTACTGCTCTTAATAATATTCTTTTACAATCTTGCCACTATTTTGTTTCATAATGTGTTCGAGCTAAATATAATAAAAATTCGGTGTCAGTTCCAAAATAGAATTTCCTCAAACAATTTTGATGCATTCTCACTGCAAGCACAAACTATCCTTATTCAAAGTAAAAATGTGCTAGATTTACCCACACATTAGACATCTGAACAAAGATGTTTCCTATTGCAGCTTCTTGTACCTGTGTAAGAATTTCCTTTGCAATATCAAATTGATCCCTTTTAGCTAGCACAATGGCTGCCCCATTTGCAACATATGGTCTTTGTGCCAACACTTTACAATACAGTTCTTTATCCTTCTCAAGATGTTATGCCTCCAACTTTGGATCCCTCCTCTCATTGCGAAAAGCTACAAAATAATTCCAATTTCCAAGTGAAATGTCAACATAAGAATTCTTTGCATCTGATTCACTTTGTGCAGCTTTAATTGTTTCTTTTGCTTTAAGCCAGTAATCTATTTTCAGTTCCATTTTTCCAAGCATAGATAAAGCATTTGATGAGTTTTTATCCACCTTAATTGCATCCCCAATCAATTCTAGGCTTATTTGGATCTCATTCTGACCTTGACCCATGGCTACAAGACGTAGATATGCATCCACATAATCATGAAACTTGAACAATATAAGCCTATATAAAAGATTTTCTTTTTTCAGTATCATGTAGCTGTTAAAAAAACCTAGCAAGATTAAATAGTGTTGTGAATTTATCCAATGGTAACTCAAGTGAAACACCACCTTCTTCTAGTCAATGGAAGAATTTCATATCCTTAAAGAGCACAGGAAAAATTGCAAAATTGGCTCTGGGGATTTTATCTATGAATTCAACCCAAATGCCATTTCCTAATACCTCCATAAAATTTTGTTGAGCCAACTCTAGTTCATCGCACTCAAAATAAAGAACCCCAATGTTGTTTAACAATTGAATGGGTACTTCTTCTCTACTCTTCTTCATAAGAGACTTTTATGTCTTAAGAGAATCTAAGGTTGCACTGGGGTTTGACGATATTAATAACTCACCCATCTTGATAAATGCATGGGAATCACATGGATCTATGCGAGTTTCCTTTCTTAATTCCCAAAGCCTTCTCTACCTACCCTTGTTGAGCATATATATGGCCTACAAATTTTAAGCTCTCATAGTTCTTAGGGTGGACCTCTAGAACCTTTTAAAAATTTGAGAGAGAACACTTAAGATCTCCCAACTTCAATTGAACTTGTCCAAAAAATCTTGTGGCCTCTGGCTTTCCTTGACTGATGTCATGTAGTAGTGTCCAATGGTGTCATAATCACCTTTAGTATGATAAGATCACTTAAGATTATAATATGAATGAGATTTCATGAGAGGATGGTTAGTTGAAACAAGAGTTGTCTTAGTCAGTTGTTCCACAAGAAAATGTTTCCCTGTAGTGAAGAAAAAATGGTTTGCTAAATGATTCAATGTCATTGGACAGTACAGGTATAATTCAAAGGCTCTACGTATCTTTTCCATTCCTTCATGAACACTACCTTTTTCACTAACTATGAGAATCCTACAAGTAAAAAATGCACAAAACTGACCACATAGATTTATGTAGAAGCAAAACATCATTTCCTAATGCCTCCATAAAAGTTTGTTGAACCAACTCTAGTTCATCGTGCACAAAATGAAGAACCCCAATGTTGTTTAACAATTGAATGGGTACTTTTTCTCTGCTCTTCTTCAAAAGATACTTTGGCATCTTAAGAGAATCTAAGGTTGCACTGGGGTCTAACGATATTAATAACTCACCCATCTTGATAAATGCATGGGCATCATGTAGATCTATGCGAGTTGCCTTTCTTAAAATTTCCAAATCCTTCTCTGCTTGTCCTTGTTGAGGATATATATGGCCTACATATTTTAAGCTCTCACAGTTCTCAGGGTGGACCTCCAAAACCTTTTCAAAATTTGAGAGAGAACTCTTAAGATCTCCCAGCTTCAATTGAACCTATCCACAAAATCCTGTGGCCTCTAGCTTTCCTTGAATGATGCCATGTAGTAGTGGCCAGTTGTGTCATAATCACCTTTACTATGATAAGATCATGCAAGATTATAATATGAATGAGATTTCATGAGAGGGTGGTTAGTTGAAACAAGAGTTGTCTCATTCAACTGTTCCACAAGAAAATGCTGCAATGTGAATAAAAAATGATTTGCTAAATGGTTCAATGCCATCGCATAGTACTGGTATAATTCAAAGGCTCTATGCATCTTTTCCATTCCTTCATGAACAATAGATTTTTTACTAATTATGAGAATCCTACAATTAAAAAGTTCACAAAACTTACCACAGAGATTTTTCCCCATTTCAAACAACAAAATTTCCAAAAAAATGTGTTTAAACCTGCAAAAAAATGCAAATAAAATCACATTGATTTTTGTGCCAAAAAACCATGAGACCATGGCTTGTTGCTTACTATTATGCTTTGATATATTTTTTCCAAGCATCCATAACTTTTGAAATCACCTATTTTAGGCTTTTAGCCATAGCAACAAGGCAATGACTGTTTGATAAAATGCTGTTATACATGTATTAAAAGTTTAGTATAGATAGGCGGTGAACTGGTTGAAAAAATGCCTCAAAGAAATGTGTGTCTCATAGTGATGGAATTCCATAAGCAATTGTTATGGATTGTCATGGAATTTTCTTCACCATGAGCCACATTTCTTTGAGATTTTCTCAACTAGTTCACTACCTTGTTTATGCTATTGCTTACTATTATGCTTTGATATAATTTTCCAAGCATCCATAGCTTGTTTGAAAGCACTTGTTTTAGGCTTTAGCCATATGTGAGGTGAACTATTTGATAAAATGCTTTGGTAGACATGTATGAACAATGTGGTAGCATAGACAAGGTAGTGAACTTTTTTTTAAAATGCCTCAAAGAAATATGGTCTCATGGAATTCCATGACAAGAAAATGCAATTAGAAGCTTCTCCTAGTTATTGGTTATGCAATGTGAAGTAATTGCATAACTTCTTAGGTTGACTTTGTAAAACTATATTGTAATTGAAAATTTGTCATCTATCAACATCTAGTTATTAGTTATGCAATGTGAAGTAATGCTTTGAGTTTGAAAGATGTGCAATGCAATGTAATCAACAATTTGAATATAAACTACAAAAATCTATTTTTTACAATTCATTAGTTAAACTCTCTATTTTATTTTCTCTCTATAACTCTATTGCTATGGAAATGCCTTTCAATTAAAAATAACAGTTTTTGTCTCTTAGTCTACAAATTTGTGTTGCTATGTGTAGAACATTATAGATGGATCAACGTCGAAGGTTGACTAGGGATCAATACCATGCATTTGATGAGAGAATAGATGATGAGAGGGACATGGACAAATATCCATGTCCATGTAATTACTGTCTTGGTGGAAAGGTGAAAAAAAGAAGTTAGATTTATCGACATATGATAAGTTATGGGCATAGTGGTATAAGCCCTTGGAATGTCAATTATTATGAAGATATTATAGAATGGTAGAGTGTGAGAGATAAAGAGGCAACAAACATAGATGAAGTGGCACTAAACATAGATGAAGAGGCAACAATGTTAGACGAAGGGTTTGAAGTTGATAGAATGTTGAATGAGGATCTAAATGATGATTGGGCCAAGTTGATGGAGGATGCTTCAAAGCCTATGTATGCTAATTGCAAGTTAAGTCGTTTGACAACAATCCAAATTTTTAACTTGCAAGTGGTGTTTCGCTGCACAAATGAGAGTGTAGATCAGTTATTGGCATTATTAAGATCATTGTTACCACCTGACTCCACATTACCAACAAAACAAAGTCAATGTAGAAATGAAATCACTAAGCTAGGCTTAGGGTATGAAAACATCCACACATGTGTGAATGGTTGTGTATTATTTCGTAAGAATCCTGCAAATGAGAGTGAACATCTGAAATGTCACAAAGCCAGATATAGACAAGGGTTGAAATCAGTTGTGGTTCCTAGAAAGGTTCTTCACCATTTTTTGGTAATCCCACAATTACTTTGAATGTATAGGTGTAGAGACATTGCTAAACTTATGCAATGGCATGCCCAAAATAAGATCACTAATGGAAAACGACGACATGTGCTTGATTCTAAGATGTGGATGGAATTTGATAACATATGGCCTTATTTTTCTCAAGATCCTCGTAATATAAGGTTGGGTTTGGATCTAGATGAGGTAAACCCATTCTCAGATCAAAGTACTAAATGGTCAACTTGACTAGTGTTTTTAATAAATTATAACTTGCCTCCATGGTTCAAAACTAAACCATTTTCTTAATGTTATCATTGATTATAGTAGGAAAGAAAAGTGCGACTTCAGATACAATTGATGCTTATCTAGAGCCATTATATGATGATCTAATGGAATTGTGGAAATGAATTGAAGCAATTCAATCTTTAAGGGATGGTCATTCAATCAGATTCACTTTAAGAGCTTCCTTATTGTTTATGATTCATGATCTTCCTACATATGGCACATTGTCTGGTCTTAGTGTTCATCGATACCGTGGATGTCCTGCTTGCAACTTCAAGGATCTTGTGAGGCACTCAAGAAGTTTGTGTAAGTATATTTATTGTGGACATCATGCTTACCTTATAATGGATCATCCATATCATCAACAAAAAACACGGTTCAATGGTCAAGAAGAGAATTGTGAAGCACCATTGCTAATAATAGGTGATTACATTGTTGAGAATGGACAAAAAAGAATATCATTTATTGAAAATGATGGGATTGCTAGTAGTAAATATGATCCATGTAATGAAAGCGGTGTAAAAAGGTTCATATTCTATAAGTTGCCATACTTTAATGATAAATCCATTAGGCATAATGTTGACTTTATGCATACTGAGAAAAATATAGCCTATGCTATTATAGAAACTCTTTTTGGTGCTTTTGAT
>VDFB02362140.1:0-18820 GCA_007258455.2 Sequoia sempervirens
GGAATAACCTTGTTCCTCAATGTTATTGAAAGATAGCGTCGGTCAGAGTTAAAATTCGATTGCTGCAAGCACCATCGAATTTCATACCTGATTGACTTTATCGTTATTTCTGAAGATCATAACATTCCAATTTTGAAGTATTGCGAATCATATTTGATATGCTAAATCGAAATGTAGATTGTTATTCGCTGTTAGGGTATATGTGTTATTCTAAACGCATTGTTAACTGTATGTTAGCCCGCACTCAAAAGAACACGTCCCATGAGTGGACGTGTCTCGACTCGTGGAGACACATCCTCTCATGAGACGTGACTCTTAGAGGACGTGTTTCCTAATATACTTATAGCGAATCCTTCAATGATATGCAGACATAGAAATTGAATAATGTTCTGCATTCAGCACATTAACTATCTTTAAATCTGGAAGTAGAAATTCTGTGTAGTTCTGAAGTCTAAAATCTGTGTCTGAGTTTTGGTAGTTTTCTGAGACTGAAAATAATTTTAGAACCCTTAATTTTTCACCATTAGATTTGTTTACATTTACATGGTATCAGAGCCAGGGTGTGCGAATCCCAAACAAATCTAAATACCAGTTTGCTCTAAGAAATTCGTATTTTTCTAAAAATCGAATTTTACTCACCTTCTTCATAATGTCAAGCGTGATCAGATTTGAAGATCGCCTTGCAGGAGCAGACAACTTCACATCATGGAAATTTAGAATCATGATGATCCTTAGAGAGTATAAATTAGATTCATGTGTGAGAGAAAACTTGGAGGAACCTAAGTCTGAACCTGAGAAAACTCAATGGGTAGAAAACAATGAAAAGGCCATGAAAATCCTTGTAGATGCAGTTAGGGATCACATAGTGCCTATCCTAGCTAAACATGAATCTGCCTACCTCATGTTCAAATCTCTTGAGAGTACCTATGAGATCAACAACACCTGTAGGACTCTTGCTTTGAAAAGGCAAATCAACAATGTTCAAATAAACAAAGGAGAGTCCATTAATGCATACTTCATGAGGATTACTGAACTGAGAGATCAATAATCCACCATTGGATATCAGATTGACAACAAAGAGTTAACTCTGATTGCTCTAGGAGGTCTTCCAAACTCTTGGGAGTCTTTTGTTCAAGGTGTAAGTGCAAGATCTAAACTCCCTAAGTTTGATAGGCTAAGATCTGACTGTCTTCAAGAAGAATCCAGACTCTCCTCTAAAGAGAATAAACAAAAGAACATAGATGAAGACATTCTTGCACTCAACTCAACATCTAATAAACAGAATAAGAAAAAATCCTTCAAGAAAGGGTCTTCCAAAAGAAAGAGAAATTCCAATGGAAAGGGTCCTCATAAGAAGAAAGATATTTCTCAAGTACAATGCTTTAGATGTGATCAATATGGTCACTATGCATTGAAGTGCCCTGATAGGACTAAACAACAATCTTCCTTTGCTAAAGTAGGAAAGTCAAATTCAGATCATGAACCTGAGAACTTTGTGTTCTATTCAGCCCTATCTAGTCAAGTATCCGAACTCACTCTCGACTGGGTGATTGACAGTGGTGCTTCTAGACATATCACAGGATTTAGAGAACACTTAGATACTTTGACCGAAAGGTTTGATGAAGAAGTAACCATCGGGGATGATTCAACACACCCTGTAAGAGGGGTTGGAACTTGCTCTGTCAAGTTGAAATCTGGGCTTTCTCTTCAACTCTCTAAAGTCTTGTTTGTACCTGGAATAAAGAGGAATCTTATAGCCATCTCTGCCCTTGAAGACAATGGTTATAGAGTTACCTTTATAGATGGAAAAGTTCTTGCTTGGCCTAAAAACTCATCTATCAAGAAAGCCCTTACCATAGGTGTAAGACAAGGGTACCTTTATAAACTTTGCACTGAAGTCAATCAAGCCCTTACCCTTGACACCTTTGATTCAAATGAGATTTGGCATAGAAGATTAGGTCACCTTCATTTCCGTGCCCTACCTTCTGTGGAAAAACTTGTAACAGGCTTACCTAAGTTAAAACCATCTCATGAAGGAACTTGCAAAGGTTGTGCCTTAGGGAAGAATTCAAAGGGATCCTTTCCCTCTAGTTTGAGCAAAACTCTTAATGTGTTAGAATTGGTTCACTCAGACTTATGTGGACCCATGTCTGTACCCTCTAAAGCAGGATTTCTTTACTATGTCATATTTGTAGATGACTTCTCTAGGAAAACCTGGATCTATTTCCTTAAGTGTAAAGAATCATTAGAAATCCTCAAAAAGTTCAAAGAGTTCAAAGCCCTCTCTGAAAATTTCTCAGGAAAGAAAATAAAAATCTTAAGAACAGACAATGGGAAAGAATACACCTCTGAGATTTTTAAGGAATTCTGCCTAGAAGCTGGAATTAAGAGGGAGTTCACAGTTGCCTACAATCCCCAGCAAAATGGGGTTGCTGAAAGGAAAAACAGAACCATTGTAGAAGCTGCTAAAGCAATGCTACTTGACCAAAACATTGATACTTCTTTTTGGGAAGAAGCATCTAGGACTGCTGTCTATATTCAAAATAGATGTCCTCATTCACATCTTGATAACAAAACTCTTGAAGAAGCCTTTACCGGTGTGAAACCTGACATCAGTCATTTTAGGATCTTTGGCTGTCTTGTCTATATTCATGTACCTAAAGAGAAGAGATCCAAACTAGAACCTTCCGGAAAGAAGGGGGTGTTTATGGGTTATAGTGAAAATTCCAAAGCGTACAGGATTTACATTCCCGGGCAGAATCAAATTGAGTTGAGTCGAGATGTCACATTTGAAGAAGACATTGCATTCAAAAGGGCAAGAAGCTCCTCTGAGTTAGAAACCCTTTCTCCTAGAGTACTTGAGGTGGAACCTGATTCTGAAATTCAGAGGGAGCATTCTGAGGGAATTTGGGCCAGGAAGATGCTCAAAGAAGCTGAGGTTCATGCAGCACCCAAAGGAACGTTCAGGGAGAGTAAAAGACCCAAACATTTCTCTGGCTATGTTGCTCTAATAAACAACATCTTAAACTCAGAACCTGACAGTGTTTCAGAAGCCCTTCAACATCAAGCATGGAAAGATGCAATGACGGAGGAATATCAGTCCATTCTAAAGAATGATGTATGGGATGTAGTGCCTAGACCAAAAGGGAAATCTGTTGTCTCTTCCAAATGGCTCTTTAAAATCAAGCATGCTGCTGATGGCAGTATAGAAAAATATAAAGCACGTTTTGTAGCAAGAGGTTTTTCTCAAAAGGAAGGCATTGATTACGAAGAAACATTTGCACCTGTTGCCTGTTACACATCAGTGAGAGCAGTGTTAGCCATTGCAGCAGCTAAAGGTTGGAAGATCCATCAAATGGATGTGAAAACTGCCTTTCTAAATGGAACCATTGAAGAGGAAGTCTATCTGGAACAGCCCGGTTTTGTGGATATATAAACTGACTCAGCATGTATGCGTGTAATCGTAAGAAAGCTCTTTATGGACTTAAACAGTTCCTGTGGTTTGGTATGAAAGAATTGATAGCTATCTCTTTGGGATTAGGATTTTCCAAGAATGAGGCCGACTCCAATCTCTACTTCAAAGTAATCAAAGGTGATATGATAATAATTATTTTATATGTTGATGATCTGCTAATAACAGGAGAGGATCACCTCATTGCTCAAGGAAAGGAGGATCTAATATTTGAATTTGACATGAAAGACTTGGGTATCCTACACTACTTCCTAGGTTTAGAAGTATGGCAAAAATTAGAAGGCATTATACTAAACCAAGGAAAGTATACTATTGACATTCTGAAAAGATTTGGAATGTTGGATTGTAGACCAATGTCTACACCTATGGAAACCAACCTTCACAAATTAAAAGAAGCAGCAGTAGAATCCAAGTGTGCAGATCCAACCCTTTACAGACAAATGATTGGATCCTTGATGTATCTGGTTAACACCAGACCTGATATTTGCTATGCAGTGAATGTTCTACCATGTGTGAGCCAAAGGAAATTCACTTAATGGTCAGGAAACATATTTTGAGATATCTTCAAGGCACTATTGGATATGGTCTTTACAAAAATGCCCAACTAGATCTTCATGGGTACTGATTCAGATTGGGCCGAAGTGTAACCGACGAAAAGCACATCAGATGTTGCTTCGCTTTAGGATCTACTATGATCTCCTCGGATTTGCAGAAAACAATCTTCAGTTGCACAGAGCTCAACAGAAGCTGAATACATTGCAGCCTCAATGGGAGCAAGAGAAGCAGTTTGGCTTCGTAAATTGCTTGTGGGGACTCTTTGGTGAGCCCTTGAATCCAACAATTATTCATTGTGATAATCAGAGTTGCATCAAACTCTCTGTAAATCCTGTCTTTCATGATAGATCGAAGCACATTGAGATCCCCTATCATTATGTAAGAGATATGGTGGAAAAGAAAGTAATTCAGTTGGAGTATATTAGTACAAATGATCAAACTGCGACATTCTCACCAAGCCTCTCTCCCGAATCAAGATGGAGCACTTCAGGAAGAAACTTGGTATGGTTGAAATGTAATTTGTTATTTATGTTTGAAATACAAATTGTTTATAAATTGTACTAATATATATAAAGATGTTTAATGTGTAAACTCTTTTGTCATGTGTGTGACTCCATGACTTTATGGGCCTACTTTTCTTGTATGCATTATTGAAAGGTGACGATCTTTCTAATAATGTACACTTGTAATTGACATTGTAAAGTGACGACTCTACAATGATCAAACTATCATGATAGATATCATGTGACTTGATATTTTGGACATGTCATGATAGTGTCTCTTATTGATATCATGAGACTTGATATCATTTGTAGATCATTATGATCCTTAAGAGATAATCATGGTGGATATTTATATCCATGGATATGCCATGAATTATGGTAGACATCATGTGACTTGATGTCAGTGCACATACCATAATAAGATATGATATGAAGAATGTCATGTGACTTGACAATATTGAGAAATCATATTATGTCTTAGATATCACGTGTTTAGGTGATATCTCTAGTTATTCAATTTGATACATCTTCCCTAGCTAAGAGGGAGTGTTATTGAAAGATAGCGTCGGTCAGAGTTAAAATTCGATTGCTGCAAGCACCATCGAATTTCATACCTGATTGACTTTATCCTTATTTCTGAAGATCATAACATACGAATTTTGAAGTATTGCAAATCATATTTGATATGCTAAATCGAAATGTAGATTGTTATTCGCTGTTAGGGTATATGTGTTATTCTAAACGCATTGTTAACTGTATGTTAGCCCGCACTCAAAAGAACACGTCCCATGAGTGGACGTGTCTCCACTCGTGGAGACACATCCTCTCATGAGACGTGACTCTTAGAGGACGTGTTTCCTAATATACTTATAGCGAATCCTTCAATGATATGCAGACATAGAAATTGAATAATGTTCTGCATTCAGCACATTAACTATCTTTAAATCTGGAAGTTGAAATTCTGTGTAGTTCTGAAGTCTAAAATCTGTGTCTGAGTTTTGGTAGTTTTCTGAGACTGAAAATAATTTTAGAACCCTTAATTTTTCACCATTAGATTTGTTTACATTTACGCTCAACTTTTCTCTTTTACATCCATGAATTTCTGAGCTCTAAAATCGATTTCCTTTGTTGATGTTTGCAGCGTCGGTTGTATCCTTCCAGCCAGATTGAATAAGGTGAACAATTAAATGTAGCCTATTCGGCTATTTAATTGTTGAGTTCGATCTTCATTTGATGATTAATATTCATTTAATATAATTGGCACGATTTCCTTAAGAGGTGCGATTCTTTATGAAGGCCGACCTATTACTTGCAAAGGTCATGCCTCTTGGATGAGGCCGACATGTTGTTTTGGAAAGACACGTCTCTCCCTCTACTTTGTATATATTCACCTTCATTGTAATCCATTTGGTATCGATTCATTCCATTCTCTTGTTCATTGAATTATTATGTGTGCGAGTTCATCCTTCACATAGGTTGTAAGTCTCAAGAGCGATCTACTTCAAGAACAGGACAATACATTGAAGAAGTCAGAACTAAGGTCTCAAGTAGGCTGAACCTGTGTTCAAGAAAGTGCGAATATATATTGAAGAAGCAGATCAATATATTGAAGGGCCTGATTATAAATATACTTCATGTACAGTTGAAGAGGCTGATCACAGCATGACTAAAGGCTGAGCTTGTCATCAGTATAAACATCATATTATTTCTGTGTTAGCATCAGAATTGTGATGCTCTTGCTTGGCCTCCATATCGGCCTCTTTGTAAAGGAAATCTTTTTGTTTATCATTCAATATATAAGTGCTATATTGTTGCTGGGTTTTTCTCCCTCAAGAGGAGGGTTTTCCCAGGGTATCTGCTGTGTCTCTGTGTCTGATTTTGAATTAATTTTCTGTGCATTATATCTGATCATAAAACCAACACCCTCGTCATCAAGTGGTGACAGCTCAAGTGACGGTGTAACTTGCTGTCTAAGGGCCTTCTTCAAGCATGATACATGGAAAATATTATGAATTTTGCTGTTTATTGGAAGCTCCAGCTCATATGCAAGCTCACCAATCCTCCTTATGATCTTATAGGGTCCATAAAATCGTGGTTTCAACTTCTTAGCACCACTTCCCTTGAGGGTAGATTGTTTGTAGGGCTGTAACCTCAAGAATACCATATATCCCCTCAAAAACTCTCTCAATTTAGTGGTGATACACATATATCTTTTGCTGGTTTTTGGATTGCTGCCTTCACAATGTCTAAGCTTTGTTGAATCAAATGTTTTGCTCTTGGTACTCTACTATCCAAAAGAATCAAATCCATAAATGAAATAGCATCATAACCATAGAGTGCTTTGAAAGGAGTCATACCTATAGACATGTGGTAAGTAGAATTGTAGCAATACTCTCCAAGGTGCAGCCATTTGATCCATTATGTTTGTTGTTTTGCAACGTAGCCTCTATCCATTTGCTCACAATTCTTGTTTGCACATTGATTTGAGGATGACAGATGGTGCTTGAGGTCAATTTAGTGCTTGTTAATCAAAAGGCTCTTTCCAAAACAAGTTGATAAATCTGTTGTTCCTGTCACTTAAATTTGGAATAGCCAAAATAGAACACTGTAATGTCCCCTCTTTTAATCCCTTTTCCTAGGTCGGCTGAAGTTAAGGAAAAGCAAGTTGGGCTTGTGAAGAAAAATAATAAAACATTTATATTTCTTCCTAGGTCAGCCAAAGTGAAAGCAAGTGGTGGGTCAACCTTCTTGAAGGTAATAAAATTGAAATCTTGGTCGGCCAAAGTTAGTGGGGTCCCAATAAGACTTAAGGGGTCGGCCTCGAGATGGGGAAAAAACAAGAAATTAATAGCAATTTTGCCTAGGTCGGCCAACATAGAGGAGGGAAACATGTATAAATACAAGATCTTGTGAAGCATTTCATATCATATTTGGAATTGTTTTTCTATTGCTTTGGTTTGCACTTTTGAGTAGCATATGCTTTAGGCAAAAAACCCTATTGCATTAAGGAGAAGTTGGACGAAACCCTAGCTTTTTCAAAGAAGAACTTCATAACGGAGGTTCCTATGTGCTTCAATGGAGATTATTGCTAGTTTTCATGTTCATTTTTGAATCAGCATTTAGATATCTGATTTGAAGGGCTTGTTGTGCAAGTTGGAGGTTCTACTTTAGATTTTCTAGGGTGGCAAAGCCCTAACGTCAGTCCAGCAGGCCAGGGCAACCCTTGGTAAGGTTTTAGGGTTGTTACTTCATCATTTAGTTGCATGTTTGTGGCTGGAGCAACTTTGCCCAGCTAGGGATCGTTTTGCATCTATATTATTGGGGTTTCTTCATGTTGTGGCGCATGTTTGAGGCCCAATTTCCTTTGTAATTTGCATTCATATTTCAGCAACAGACTGGAGGTTGACTATCAAAAATATATAGGCTCATATGGACGAATCTAGTCGAACTATGTTGATGATTTAATGCTATTGTGATCTGCTATAAGTGTACCTACTTTTGGTTGCATTATGTGCTGTTGTTCATGGATAAATAAACTTAGAAAATCATATCTGCACACTAGGGTTTAAGCAGAAATTGAAAATCACAAAACTAGGGCATCATTTTGTGTTACAAAAATCAGAAATTTTGCATATATACTGTTTGGGATATTTCAAACACGAACTCGTTATCTCCTTGAGCTTGTCAAAAGATTTTTGTGCCGAAAGGCTCTAGGAGAAGGCCTCTTTCTTCGTCGAATCTGTTAATGGGGCTGCAAGTTGTGAGAACCCCTTCACAAGCCTCCAATAGTAGTTGTAGAGATGCACAAATCCCCTCAAATGTGACAAATTTCTTGGTCTAGACCAATCTTGAATTGCCTTAGTCTTTACTCCATTCACACTAACCCCTTGCGCACTAAATCTTAAATCCCAAATATAATATTTCAATCAAACTAAACTCACATTTGGATACCTTGGCGTAGAATGAATGTTGCTGAAGTATGCCAAGCACCTCATCTATGTGCCTCAAGTGATCCTTCCATATCTTACTAAAAATCAAGATGTCATCAAAGAAAACTAACACAAATTTCCTCAATTGTAAAATAAATACTTGATTCATGCATGATTGAGAGGTGGCAGGTGCATTTGTTAACCCAAATGGCATGACCAAGAATTCGTAATGCCCATAGTGACACTTGAAAGATGTTTTGTGCACATTCTCATCTCTAACCCTTATCTGATGATAGCCCAATCATAAGTCAATCTTGGATAAGTACAACCTCATCTATCAACTCATCGATCCTGGGTATGGGGTAGCAATTCTTGTTTGTCTTTTTGTTGAAGGCTCTATAATCAATGCACATCCTCATAGTCCCATCTTTTTTCTTAACCAACACATATGAAGCAAATGGGCTAGAACTAGGTCGTATGTGCCCCAAGTCCAATAGCTTTGTAATTGCCTTCTCAATCTCCTCCTTGTATCTCCTAGGGTGTTGATAAGAGTAGTGATGACGGGTTTTGTTCCTTCCTCAATCTCAATCACATGCTGAAATTCCCTATCCGGTGGTAAACCATGAGGAATTTCACCCAACACTTTGCTACGTTTATCCAAGATGGATTGAATATCAACATGGTAGGACCTCCCATCCTTGGATGTATTAAAATAATGTTTATTTATTTATTAATGCTCAATATTGTAAAATATTGTAAGATAGAGATAAGATTGTCTCCGATCTTATCTGGAGTTTTTTTTAGAAACTTTCCAGTTTTTGTAAATCTTGTAAACTATTTATTGAGCGTCTTGCTCATTGTTAATACATCAATTAATTTACCAATTACTTGCGTAATATGGTATCAGAGCCAATACGCTCAAAATTGAATTTTTTAATTCATAAAAATCTTTTCAAGATTTTTTCAGCTCTTGAATTAAAAATTTAATAAAATCTTCTTTGAAAATTTTCGAAGATTTTTTGTGAGCTTAATTTCGGATTTTTTTCGAAATTTCTTTGTGGCTTTTTTGAAATTCGAATTTTTTCTGTTTGGGAAAAATTTTCGTGAGGTCTTCTTTGGTGAATTTTTTCGTGGCAAGAGCGTGTTCGTTATCTCCTTCTGGGAGCGGATTTATCCACATTTCTGATGTGTATGGACGTGTCTTGTATGTGCGTGTTTTACATGCTCCTGGCCGCGCGTTTTGTGATCGCATTTTCTTCTTAGACGCGACTGCAAAACCCTTTTTTTCTTGAAGAATCCGCATTCTTTTCTTTCTGGACGCAATCTTTCTGTAGATTGCTTTGTGACGCGATTTTCAGTGTTTCTGGCCGCGATTTTTCAGTTGTTCTCTGCGCGTTTTTTCATACGCATTTCTGTGTTATTTCGGCCGCGGTTCTTCACTATTGAGACGCGTTTTTCACATTTTCTAGCCGAAAATTTGCATTTTGTTTGATCAACGGTTCTGTGGTGGGATTTCTGAGAAAGTTTCGTCATTTTTCCAGATTATTGGTCTGCATTTTCTGAAGAAAAACTGGCCGACTAGGGTTTTGCTCGTTTCTTCTTCATCAAAAGTCAGAAAATTTTTTCGTTTTGAGATTCCTGGTGGGTTTTTCGAGAGCTCAACTGGGTTGGTCTCCGAATTTTCTGGGTGCATCGTTTTCCGTGCCTCGAATTTTGTGCCATCCGTACACTGTACTTTCTACGGTATGTACCTGAATCTGTCTCTATTTTCTGCATTGGAATTCGTGCCTCGAGTTTCGTGCATCAGCATCTTCTCAGTACCTCATTTTTCGTGCCTCGAAAAGCGTGAAGATGGCCAGTTTAAGCAATTTAATGCTGGAGGGCAGTCAAAGATTTAATGGCAAAAATTACAACACTTGGAAGCAGCGGATTTTAACAATTTTTGAATACCGCTGCCTTGATCAGATGATCCTCGGCAAAGTTACTCGTCCTGAAGCAGCGGGTAAGGATCAGGATAAGTTTGATGAGCAGAATCGTGAAGCCGTCATGCTTATTAAGCTTTCGGTTACTGATGATCAGCTCCCTCAGATTCCACTTGGGAAAATCAGCCAAGGAGATCTGGGATCACTTGAAGGGTTTGCATGAAACTTCCGACAAGAGCCGTGCTTTTTTCTTGAAGAATATGCTGTTTTCTATCATGATGGATGAGAAGACAACTCTGCAAGCGCACTTGAATAAAATCCAGGAGATCAGAGATCAGTTGGAGGCGATTGGTCGGAAAATGGAGGAGGAAGACATGGTTGTGATCACCCTGAAGAGTTTACCGAAGTCCTATGAACATTTCATAGAGACCCTCAACATTACGTCTGCTAATGTTGATCTCAAGTTTCCGAATTTGTGCACTATCCTGTTGCAGCAGGATCGCTGGAGACAACAGTTCGGTAGCAGTGAATCATCATCCTCCACGGAGCAGGCCTTTGCAGCAAAAACTCAGTCGAAGCATCATGGGAAAGGTCAGCCTTCACAGCAGAAAGGCTCAAGTCAGCGCTCCACCAGCCCGAAGAAGAAAAATGTTCAGTGTAACTACTGTCATAAATTTGGCCACATCAAGAAAGATTGCCGTGCTCGTTTGGCTTCTGAGCAAAAGAAGCAGGGAGGGTTTCAGAAAGCGAATGTCGCCGAGCACTCTGAGCAGAAGGAATCTGCCTTTTATGCACTGATGGCAAAAAGGCCCGCAGACCATGTCAAGTCCTCTGCTTGGTACATAGATTTGGTGCCTCGCGTCATTTCTCACATAGGCGTGATTGGTTCACAGACTTTTCCCCTTGCACTGACTCAGTAATCTTTGGAGGAGGTGAGGAATACACAGTTGTCGGCACAGGCACTGTTCAGGTTCAGTCTGGCGGGAGGGATCTCATATTCCTCAACGTGTATTATGTACCTGATATCGAGCTCAATCTTCTCTCAGTCAGTCAGATCATGCGGCATTCTCCCCAGATGGATGTGGTATTCAGCTCGCATAGATGTTCGATTGTTGATCGAGAAACTCGCACAACGGTGGCCGTTGGGATAGAGGATCATGGCCTTTACGGCTTGTGGACACTGGTGATTCTCCGGAGTTAGCCTTGGCAGCCAGAAATTCAGCTGTCACCGTCTTTGGCACCAGCGGTACGGGCACTTGAACGTGCACTATCTCTCTCAGCTTGCTCGGGAGGGACTTGTTGATGGCTTACCTGACATTCAGACTCAGCATCAGGGCGTTTGTGGTGCTTGTCAGGCTGGGAAGCAGCATCGCACACCGTTCAAGGATGGCGACTCTTGGCGGGCTTCTAAGGTACTTCAATTAGTTCATGCTGATATTTGTGGCCCTATGTCTATTTCTTCTGTAACTGGTTGCAAGTACTTTCTACTTTTTGTTGATGACTATAGTAGGAAAATGTGGGTGTACTTTCTTAAACAGAAATCAGAGGTTTTTAATGTATTTCAGAAGTTTAAGGCCTTAGTTGAAAAAGAGTCAAGTTCTAGTATTATAACTCTTAGGTCAGATAATGGGGGGGAATTCTGTTCTAGTGCATTCTCCAACTTCTGTGATACTCATGGGATAAAACATCAGTTAACCACACCCTACACTCCTCAGCAAAACGGTGTTGTAGAGCGACGCAATCGTACGATTGTTGAGATGGCTCGCTCCATGTTGCAACACAGGAGTGTTCCTACCAAGTTTTGGGCAGAAGCAGTCAATACATCAGTCTATCTCCTTAATAGGTCACCCACTCATGCTGTTAAAGGGAAGACTCCTGAGGAAGTTTGGTCTGGTCGCAAACCTAGGATCAGTCATTTGAAAGTTTTTGGCTCCCTTGTGTATGTTTGGATTCCAGAGGCCAAGCGCACTAAGCTGGACTCCAAGAGCCAGAAACTCATGTTCACAGGGTACAGTGACAATCACAAGGCATATAGGCTGATTGATATAGACACTGATCGTCTTATCTTCAGTCGAGATGTTGTCTTTGATGAGGAATGAGGTCCATTTCACTCTTCCTCACCTGTTCAGCATTCAGAGGATCAGCCTCTACAGGGTCCTGATATGAGTGTCCGACTTCCATTAGGTCCACCTGATGGGAGGGATGACGAAGACCTAGTCTTTGATGATGCTCAACCTGAGTTTCCTCCAGATGATAATGAACATCCCCCTGTTGAACCTGTTCCAGATCCACAACCAGATCCAACTCCTCCTGTTGCATCTGATGTTGGCACATCTACTCTCCGACCGAAATGGTGGGCTAAGACTATCAGTGATCTTCGTGCTGATGAGCTCATTGAGGGTAGATCATCCAGAAACAAGAGCAAACAGCAGTCTACAGTGAATTTTGCTCTCATGGCCAACATTCACAGTGTTTATGAGCCTCAGACATATTCAGAGGCAAAGGGATACCTGAGTGGGAAAAGGCAATGGAATCAGAATACCAGAGTCTTCAGAAGAATCACACTTGGGTCCTTTCTAATCTTCCTCCAGGGAAGAAGCCCATTAGCGCAAATGGGTGTACAAGGTGAAGTACAAAGTTGACGGAACCCTTGACAAGTACAAAGCTCGTCTGGTTGCACGGGGGTTCTCACAGAAAGAAGGCATTGACTATGAGGAGACCTTTGCTCCTACAACCAAAATGAGTACCATACGGCTTCGTCCTTGCCTTAGCAGCTCAATTTGGTTGGAAGGTCCATCAGATGGATGTGAAGAGTGCTTTCCTCAATGGTGAGTTGAAGGAGGAAGTATACATGACGCAGCCTCCAGGTTTCAAAGTTGCTGGTCAAGAACAGAAGGTGTGCAGATTGGTCAAGGCACTCTATGGCCTGAAACAGGCTCCTCGGGCTTGGTACATAAAAATTGACACGTACCTCACAGATCATGGCTTTCAGAGGAGTCCATCTGACTCGAACCTGTATGTCAAGAATACTGGTAATGAGATTCTGCTTGTTGTTGTCTACGTGGATGACTTGATCATTACCGGCAGTTCAGCACTTTTGATCACTGAGATCAAACAGGACTTGTGCAAAACTTTTGACATGACAGACTTGGGCCTCCTGCATTATTGTTTAGGTGTTGAGGTTTGGCAACAGAGAGCAGATTTTCATCTCCCAGCCCAAGTATGCTTGAAGTCTTCCTCGATAAGTTCCGAATGCAGGATTGCAAACCTGCCTCTACACCCATGGAAAAAGGGCTTAAGTTGTCAGCTTTAAGTCCGATTCACCTGTGGTAGATGAAACATTGTTCAGGCAACTAGTAGGCAGCCTCATCTATCTTGCTGCTACTAGACCTGATTTGAGTTTTGCAAGTGAGCTACATATCACGCTTCATGACAGCCCCCAAGGCTGATCATTGGGTAGCAGCGAAGCGTGTGCTGCGTTATGTGAAGGGCACTCCTGATTTTGGACTCTTGTACACTCGGAGTCACGATCCTAAACTTAGTGGGTTCACAGATTCAGATTGGGCAGGTTCAGTTGATGACAGAAATCAACATCCGGTATGTGTTCAGTTTGGGATCCCCGCAGCCACATGGACTAGTAAGAAGCAAAGAAGGTGGCTCTCTCCTCGACAGTAAGGTGAGTATCTGGAGCAAGAAAGCAAAGATGAGGCAGCTTATTTCTCACGGATGCTTGCCGATATGCAAATATCTCAAGCAGGTCCGACTCCCTTGTTCTGTGATAATCAGGGAGTTCTCAAACTTGCCAAGAATCCGGTCTTCCATGAGCGAACCAAGCATGTGGAAACTCATTATCATTTTATTCGGAAGCTAGTTGAAGACGGATCGGCCTCAAATTTGCCGTGATGTTCAATGCAGGATTCCATTGCCAGACATTCTCACCAAGTCGCTCAGTACAGATAAGTTTGTAAAATTCAGGGGGCATCTTGGTGTAGTTGATAGATTGAGCATTAAGGAGGGTATTAAAATAATGTTTATTTATTTATTAATGCTCAATATTGTAAAATATTGTAAGATAGAGATAAGATTGTCTCGATCTTATCTGGAGTTTTTTTTAGAAACTTTCCAGTTTTTGTAAATCTTGTAAACTATTTATTGAGCGTCTTGCTCATTGTTAATACATCAATTAATTTACCAATTACTTGCGTAATAGGATGGACTCCAGTATTTATAATCAAGCATTGTGTTGCCCAAGCCACTTGATCTCTATGAATTAGAAGACGCCTGTTGGAAAGGCCACAAAGAATTACCTCCTTCCCATTAGATTTGAACTTTAACTCCAAGATCTGATAATTCTGTGTATTCGCCAAGTGGAATCCCTTTTGCCTTCCATTCATCGATATTTTGGTGACACATGCCATCATTAGAAACCAATAAAACATCTTCTACCAACCAATCTTTATCTTCAACTTTCCTTTTAGGTTCCTCTTGTTCTTACAACATGATGTCTTGTGGCCCTGAATTCAATTGTTCCTCTTGCTCCTTGATTATTTCCTTAGCCTTTCCTTGTGATTTTGATTCTTTCTTCATCAATTATTTTCTTCTTTCTCTTTTGAATATCTCCAAGTATTTTTCAAAGTAACATAGGATTTTTAAATAGTAGACTTTTGATAATATTTACAAAAGGCAATAAGTTTGCACTTAACCCTTTCCAACCAATCCTCTACTGGCCTTTGAACATGATCATCTTGTCTTGTTCTGCTAAGTGAATTTAGAGTTCTTTGGCTGCTACCAGATTGCTCCAAAAGCTGATTTGTAAAATCTGACTCTTTGTCTACACTTCTCGGATAGGATCTATGTCTTTTTCTTTTGGTAAGAACTTAGGCAGCCAATCCATGTTCTTTCTCCTAAGTTCCTTTTACTCATGTGTCCATTGTAGATTTTGTAATGTCCTCTTTTTCCTAGGATAGTGTGTTTCCAGCTCAGTGTCGCCAGAGGGTTTTCGTAGTGTGTTCTCTGAGGCTTTTATAGGCTTGTGGACCATACTTACTATTTATAGTAAGTCACCAAGTCCTTGGTTTGGTCGATTGATGAAGTTCTATATTTGGCATGATGGTGTAATTATATCCTCGGATTATTTTGGTTAATATTGGTCCTATGAATTTAATATTAATAACATCAAACAATTTGTGTTATTAATAAATTAAAAAGGGCTTTAATTTAAAAGGGATATAAGTTATTTTAAAAGAATACTTTATATATTAAAGTATGGCCCAAATTTAAAAAAGAGATGAATGGCGGAAATAAAATAAAATTAAAATGAAATGAATTTTGAAATGCATTTTGGGCATGGAATTGGGAATTTATAAAAGGGAATTGAGTGCTCATTGGAGGGTTATGTTGGATTAACTTTTGCATTATTAATAAATTAAAAAGGACTTTAATTTAAAAAGGGATATAAGTTATTTTAAAAGAATACTTTATATATTAAAGTATGGCGCCCAAATTTTAAAAAAGATGAATGGCAGGAAATAAAAGTAAATTAAATGAAATGAATTTTGGAATGCATTTTGGGTGTGGAGTTGGGACATTTATAAAAGGGAATTGAGTGCTCATTGAAGGGTTATGTTGGATTATTCTATTTCTCTTTTCGAAACCCGTGTGGGTCTAAGATTGAATTGGGTTCATCTCGAACTTTTGAAGGACAAAACCCCTCTTGGAGAATATCATCCACGGTGGTGAAAGATCCTCTTTGGGTGATAGCCAATAGATTCATTCAAAGTCTAGCTTGTGCTTCATTTGTGTATTTGAAGATATTCGATTTACATTCCTGGCAAGATTGAGGTTGGATTTATTATTCAGTTCCAGGTATTACCTGAATTTTGCTTTTTAATTCATGGAAGGTGATTGAAGGCCAAACTGTTTATGGGTATGGAGTATTTGCATTTAGTCTGATTTATCAATGATTTTAGAATCTTTAAATTCAAGTTGCTGCCTTTAAATAATTCTCAAGAAGGAGCCGTACATGAGCATAGCCGTACACCGTCATTTTGCTTTGGTAATATTTGTTGATGGTAGAAAATGGTTGTGGGTATGATCTTAATGGGTTTCTAATGGTTGGACAATATTGTTAATGCATTTGGAGAAGTTAAAAACAAAGACTATTATTTATTGGCTTAAGCCATACAACACATGCCTGCCGTATAGCTTCTTGAGCCGTACCTCTTGTGTTTTGATTGCAAATAGAGTTGAAGCAGTAGATCATTGTGGGTGGTTGGTTTTAAAATGATTTAATTAGCTGAATATACAAATCTGAGCAGAGAAAGCTGGATTTAATGCTGTGTTGGATTTATTAGAGCTGCCCGTACAATTTTGCCAGCCGTACATGTCCCTACAAATCTAATCAGGTGGTTTGATTGATGTGTTTATTGATTGTGGGCATCATTTCAATGAACTTTCTTGGGTATCACAATCATTTTAAAGCATAAAGGGAAGTGTTTGAGTTGCAAACCTGAATTTTTGGTTGAAGTCGTGCATTTTGGAGCTGCCGTACTGCTGGTAGTGGGAGTCCTCCAATTTGCTTTGACTGTAGAGTGTTGCTGGGCGATTTGATGTTAGCTGAGGGGTTGATTGAGATTTTTGTGCCTATATGTGATTATCATTTGCGTCTCTATCAGCCTACAATGCGCTGCAGTCCATTTCTGATCTAGACGTGAAGCTCCAAGAGGACGTGGGAGCACCAGTTGCTGTGGCTTGGAGGTCTTTCATCTTCAAATTCCTCTGTTTGATCTGAGTTTGCATTCTAGGCCTTGGCACATCTTATACCAGGTCTGAAAACACATTTTATCAACCTTTCTTGATTACGGTTACCAGGCAGTTTGGATTTTGTGAGCATTAATTTACTACAGACATTTCTGAGTCCAAACTTATATGTATATGCTCTTATCAAGCTAGATCTGAACTTGTAATAGTCTGAAGTCTATTTCTGTTCATTCAAATGTAAGCATATCGAAAAGAAGAGTCTGATTATCAGCATCATATGAGCAGTCAGTCTGAAATAAATCGTGTCTCTCATGTTGCTACTGTTCTTAGATGGTTAGGATCTGAAAGATACTTTGTTGCAGTTATTTCTGAGTTCTCACGTTACTAAAATCAGAACTTACTATTGCTCAAAGAAAAGCCTTTAGATCAGTATTTGTTTATCAGCACTAGATACTATTGTATATCAGTTCAAATTGAAGTATTGTGATCTGGTTATCAAACATGTTATGCATTTCACTTGCAAACTGTTCTGACTCATGCTGTGGATTGAACTGAATTTGATTTAAATGGAACATATACCAAACTGAAAACATTGAGCAAAAACTCCAAGTCAAAACTCAGAACGGGGTCGGTCATTGCAGATTTATAGTCAGATGTTAGCTTCCTACCCTGTAGGCTGGCAAGATTAATGGCTCTGACACCAATTGTAATGTGCCCTTTTTTATTCCTTTAGTTTCAAGCCCTAGCACACACAATATAAACTTGACAATTGATTATTAATAAGAATTTCTGATTTTTAACTTGTTGATTTAATAATTACTATCAAAATTAATTTATTAAATTGCTTTGGATACTTAGAAATCTGTCCAGACTTGTATGAGGTATTTTTTTCTATAGTATTGTCAATTTTCTTCAAGTTCTACAGCAATTTAATGCTATTGGTAAATAATTTCTTAATCTGTTTGAGTAAGGGGTTTTCGTCCACATATTCAGCAAGGAAAATAAAAAGGGTTTTCAACTTTTAATTTCTGCAATGAGGGGTTTTTTCCTTAGGTTAAATGAACTGCAGTTCCATGCTCCAAAGGAGTAATAATCAAATAATAAAAGATGTAATCTTTGTGTGGTGCTTACTTCTCCTTGTTTGATGTTTCTTATATATCTTTTTCCTTCAATAGTCATGATTCTTCACATACCCCTTGACCTTTGAAAAAATTAAACTTTAATTTTATATTTTATAATAATATTATATTTTAATTTATTATTATTACAATCCCATTTTAAAAAGGGGACATTACAAATACAAACCACACTTAACTTCTCTATAGTTTTACAACAGTTGATTAATTATTTTCATTTGCTTTTCTTGAGTTTTGTGAAAGTGGAGGCTTTCAGCTCTTACAGTAATAATATTGTATTTGATCCAGATACAACTCATGAAATTGGTATAACTTAGATGTGTTATGGGAAGAAGCAATTACAGAAGTAGAAAAATAGTGGAGGCTTAAAAAGTTAAAAGTGAACTGATCTTAACCAGTCCAACTGAACCATGAATAGTGGAGATAGAAATATAGTATATACAAAAGTAGAAAAGTAGTGGAGGCTTAAAAGTGAACTGATCTTAACCAATCCAACTGAACAAGCATATTGTTTTGCCAGCCTGTTCTGTCTATAACCCAAGCC
>VDFB02362141.1:0-7500 GCA_007258455.2 Sequoia sempervirens
TCCTTGTTTAGAATAATTGTATTGTATAATGTCAAGTGGGAGAATGTTGGGAATAGGATGCCATTTAATTGCAATCCTAAACATATTTCATGTATCTCCTAAGTCCTTGGAAAGTGTTCCCAAAAACTAGGATTAGAAAGAGATTGAGTTCGAATGAAATGAACATGTAAATTGACATTTGTAATTATTCCAAAATGAAAGGAACATGTGGGGATACCCAAGAAAAACTCCTAAAAAATAGGAGCACATGGGGCACCCACATGGAAGGTGGAACCCACCTCGCTTAAGTTAAATTTTTGGAGGATTGATAACACTTCAGTAATGCATGTAAAGATCGTACAAGTTAGGGATTGATATTTACATGAGTAGAGTACAATTTAGTTAAGTTTGTTTCAGTTTAGTTCAGTTATGGTTCAATTATCTTCAGTTGCATGTAGTTAGTTTCATTTGAATGCTAGTTGAACTCAATTGACTTGAGTTGCATGACTTATGACTTTAGTTGCATGATAGATAATAGGTGGATACATTCAGTTAAGTGGGGATGATCAATCATGAATAATGTTTGCATCAATTGGTGGAGAGACATGTTTTAGTTAACTAAGATTGACTTGGACCCACCTTGGGTACCCAAGTTGGCATCTTTGAGTTAACACCTTTTGCATGAGAATATATTTACAAGGCTCAGTTAAGTGGGCCCATTCTTGGGTTCCAACTTTGAGGTGATGCTTGCATGATATTTCTTGACCAACGATCAGTTAAGTGTTCAGTTTGGGGCTCCTAAATTAAGGAGACTTTGGTTTTCACTTCATGTTATAGTGTGGAACTCTACTTAGACAATATAGGCATAGATTTTTGAGAGGAGATTTATGCTCTTATATTTGATAACTCTTATGAGTTTACATGCTCATTAATTGTCTATTTATTGCAGCAATTGCATTAAAGCTTGTAATAGGTGTTGCAGGTTGATCTTGTGAATGTGTGAGGGTTTGAAGCATGGCATGGGATGTGTGGATTCATGCTTGGTCACATGGAATGCATGGATAGCTTGTGTTGCAAAAAGTGTATGAGAGTTTTGTGCAGGCTGAGAAGAAGGATTGGTAAAGGCAAGGAAGCATATCAATCAAGGATTGATACAATATTATTGTAATCTCTTTCTAAGGTTAAATAATACTAGCACTATTGATTCTGGTGGAGTTTTTTCCCAAAAGGGTTTCTCCACATATATGCTCTGTCACTTCTATCTTCTTGTCTCATTCTTCTACAATCTTCTATCTCTTTCTACACTTGGTAAAATTTATCTAAACAAATAATCATACACAAAGAACTATGACAAAGAAAACTTAATTAAATCTACAATCACATAGGTTTACAAGTTTTAAGCTATAATATTACCTTCTTTTTCAACACTTGGGAGAAAAAACCATTAGTAAATTAAGAATCATCATAGAATACGTGTTAAGAATGATATATTGAATCATATAAGAAACATAAAATGGGTGAATAACCTATAAAATCACTAAAATAAATAGAGAAAGAATTATTAAAAATACCAAAGCACCTCAAAACTCACCAAAAATCATCTCATAAAAATTATGTAGGAGGGGGGTTTTTTTGTAGATTTGTATGGCACTGTACAATGTATGAATATGTACAACTATATGTATGTGTAAAAATATACATATTTTTGCACTTCAAAATATGTTCCCTAGGAAAAAACACCTAAAAAAATGTTGATCTTTAATTTTCATGAAATAATAGTCAATCCTTAATTTTTTTGACTTTATTTTATGAATGATGAGGTCTGTTTGGCTTCACAATGCACCAAAAATTCACCCAATACTTGATATTTCAAGAAAATTACATGGAAGAATATATTTGGAGCTTTGATCCCATGTTGGAGTTGATCCATCAAGCCCACAACCCTTTAGGATCACCTATAATTAAAAAAATGTCACAAAAAGGGAGAAAAATGAATCCAAGGTCTATTGGTCCAAAGCATGAATCATATTATATATTGAATGAATAATGATGATACAAGGAAATCCTATATAGAAAAATTAAAAACTAGAAAAGCAATCCTAAGGAAACACTAGGTGAGGATGAAACAAGATCATGGCATGTGTCCTCATCCTAAGAATTGAGATGCAAAAATAAAATATTACCCAAATAAGCTTAAGCACTAGAGTACTACATGTGGATGATCAAAATGTGAATTATGTAAAATAGGATCAATACACTGAAAACACCAAATTCACACTCAAGAATCACTCAATCAAGCATAATATATATGCATGAATTAAATAATGAATAATTCTACCATAGAAAAGACCTTGATTTTCTCCATTGTTTCTTTGATATTAGTTTGAATGCTTGATATGTAGGTTAGTCTTCAAAATGGCATAATGGATCTATACATGAACATATTTAGGTATCATTTTTCTAAGGAATTAATATTAGAGCCTAGTTAGTTTAGGAAAGGAGATTTATTATTGGTCATTTCAGTAAAAGTAGTTATTTTGGTAATTTTTTAGTAATAAATTAATTGTGGGAGGTAGGATTAGATAAATTTCAAGAACAAGTTGAGATTTTTTCTTTGAAGGCTTGAGATTTTGCTAGTAGCAACAATATGTGGCCACAAATAGTTATTTTGATGAGAATAATTATCATCACTAAAATATTAAGATTAAGACAATATTTTCTCTATAGAAATTTCTTAATTTGTAGAGAATGACACTTAGAAAATCTTGATCAAGTGACATTCGATGCTTTGACTCAAGCATTGAAGGATTTTCTCAAAAAAATGAAGAAGAATGATGCTAAAGAAACATATTAAATTATACAATGGTAATGTATGGTTCTATTTTTCCACATGTTATAGTAGCTAAAAGTTCAATCAAGCATGGGAAGTTTGTCAAAAGGAATGAAAAGTTAGCAACAAGGTAGGAGTAGAGAAGTTGTAGATACTAAGAAAAGAGTTTATCAATTTACAAATGAATGCATTTGAATATATGAACAAATAAAATATCTAAGTAGTGGGTATGATAAATATACCAAGGATAGTTGGAGAAAATGTGGTAAATCAAAATGTTGTGCAAAAAATTTTAAGTTGTTTTCAAGACTAAAGAGCTTGACTCCATAATTTTTGCAATAGAAGAGTCAAAAGATTTAACACAATTTTTTTGTTGATAACTTGTTGGTATATTTATTACTTATAATAAAAATTTGAATAAAACAACAATACCTCCCAAGAACTTGCATTCAAATAATAAGTATCATTCAAGTCGAAGAGAAAAATTAGAGAAGTCCACCAAGGAGCATATTAAAGCTTTAAAATAGGTAGAAGAAAAATATTTTAAGAAAATAAAGATGAAAAGTAAAACAACCATGGATACCGAAACCAAAGGTATGATGAATCCCATATCTAGTGTTATTATTGTAATAAATTTAGGCATTATAGACATGCATATAAAAATTAAAATGGATGAGGAAAATATGGAGACTATAAATTACTTGTATGAGAATAACAACATGAGAGAATATGATAATAATGAATGAAATAAAGAAATCCATAAGAATAATAGCTATTTAATAGTGAGCTTAATTTGTTTTCAAACATCAATCATTTAAGTAAGTTTAAGGTAAATATTTGAAATGACAAAAATGTTATTTGTAAAAAAAGAATGGTAGCTTTAGTTTTAATTTATATCAACAAGATTTTAATTTCAAGTAGCAAATTAAGCATTGGTAGTAGTATTATTTTAAGCATGAAAGTGTTGAAAGAGAATAGTAATAGTTCTAAAGAGGGAAAATTTAATATTAGAGACAACAATCCTATTTTATTACCTAGGTCAACAAGAATTCTTATTTTATATGGATTTTAAAGGAAGTTTATGAAAATTTTAAAAATATGAAGGAAACACTTTTATAATTGTGATATTGTTATACCTAGATGCAATGAGTGCTAAGTGGACCATACAATATCAAGAGAGATGGGTTCTTGTGAACCACTACTCATGAAACATGGGTCAATGAGTTTGACTCATAAACTACTTGGTTGAATCCTAGTAGCAATATCACAACTTGACACGTTGTGGAAAAAACCTTTTACTTATCAATTGATGAGCTATAGGGGCTCTATAATGAATGGTTCATAAGTCACAACACTTGCTGAAGGTTTTACAAATGGGGTTGCAAGCTATGTGGAATTAACCTTGGGAAAAACTATGTGGTTAAGCACACTTCATTTGGAGTAGTATTGGGATAGGTGACCTCCCGGGAAGGCCTAGTGCTTCACCTATGTGAGCATCACCTAGATGCAATGAGTGCTAAGTGGACCATTCATTATCATGAGAGATAAGTTCTTGTGAACCACTACTCATGAAACATGGGTTAATGAATTTGACTCGTAAACTTCACGGCTGAATTCTGATAACAATATCACATTTTTACATGTGGAAAAAACATCCTACTTATCAATTGATGAGCTAAAGGGGCTCTATAATGAATGGTTCATAAGGTACAAAAATTATTGAAGGTTTTGAAAATGGGGTTGCAAGTTAAGTAGGCTTGACCTTGGGAAAAACTTTGTGGTTAAGCACACTTGTGCTGAAGTAGTACTGGGATGGGTGACCTCTTAGGAAGGCCTAGTGCCTCATGTTTGTCACCATCACCTAGATGCAATTTGTACTAAGTGGACCATTCATTATCATGAGAGATGGGTTCTTTTGAACCACTACTCATGAAACATGGGTCAATGAGTTTGACTCGTAAACTACACAGTTGAATCATGATAGCAATATCACAATTTAACATGCTATGGAAAATACCTCCTACTTATCACTTTTATTTTTTAGAGAAATGACTACTAAAAAAATAAAAGAAATATTTTTGGAGAGCACAAAAATCCTCATTTGAACATTGCCTCTTCTCTCCTACAATTTAATAGTTATTAAAAGAGTGTTGGAAATCAAACTAGTATTTTGTACCTATTGAAGAAACTTGAGATTAGAGTATTGAAAATTTTGTAACCATTCCTGAAATCAAGTGAAATATGAAGCAATCATTTTTCTCCACAAAATCCCCAATAACACCTTTAGGTAGTAGACCTATTCCTCAAAGCATCACCACAATAATATCCTTTAAGGCACCAAAAACCTAGAGTCTATCAAGATATCACCTAGGGAACACCTCATATGTTGTTTCACCTTTTCCCACAACAATTTATTCTAACAAAACATTAGGTCAAGGAAGAACCCTAACTTCTTTAAGATCTTATGCCAATGATACCGTGGTAATCAAGTTTAGGAGGCAGTAGTGGAACATCTATTCTTGCATTGATCTATTTTTTTAAAATATATCTACATTTCTTTTACTTGGAAAAAAAATCAAACTATCTCTAAAATTTATAAAATTTTAATATTTATTTTCAAAATTCTTAAAAATAAAAGAAAATAAAGGAATAATATTCAACAATAAAATTTCTATTATATATGCATCTTCTTTGCTGCGAAGTTTATCATCTTAAAGCAACATTATTTCATTTAAATTTGTTGTTTCACACATTAGTTTAACAGTTTAGTCTAACAAGAAGGATTTAGGAAACGGAATGGTCCTAAACATAGAACATAAGAAAGTTATTAACATACAATAACATACAAACTATGTACGTTAGTTCACCGACAGGTGTATTGGATTTATTGGATAGACTAGAGAGATTTTGTCGGCAACCACTAAGATGGCGCCCACACGGATTTGACTGTGCATTTCCCGGAATAAATTAAAACCACGTTGCTTTCAATCGGTATTGGACAAACAAATCTCACTACAAACTTTCGATTTGGGATTCTGCACAAAGATTGAAGTTGAGATCGATTTTTAAGGTTGATAGGATTGAAGATGAATGCACGTGAAGAGAAATCCGTGAGAGTAGGTTTGAGTAACACTAAAAGGAATACAAATCTTTCAGTGAAGGCAACAAGTAGTGGTCATGGAGAAGATTCACCTTACTTCGCTGGTTGGGAGGAGTATAGAAGGAATCCGTATGACCCAATACACAATCCCTCTGGTGTTATCCAGATGGGCCTTGCAGAGAATAATGTAATGGAAAAACATCCCAAATCATTTTGTTTAGCTTTATTGGGACGAAAAAAGTAATCTTTAAGGAATTTGTTTGCTTCACAATGGTAAATTGACATTGATGTTTCTCATCTTTTTCTTGCAGTTGTCGTTTGGTCTAATGGAGGGGTGGTTGCTAAATCACCCAGAAGCTTCAATAATTTCCAAACGGGATTTGCTCAAAGACTTGGCACTTTATCAGGATTACCATGGAATGCCAGCTTTCAGAACGGTAACAAATCTGTGAGAATGAAAGATACAAAAATTATGAGTTTATTAGGTCAAATTGGTGTCTAGGATCTCTGAGTAACGTATCAATTTGCATAGATGACTATCTTTATAGATGTACATTCCTGAACTAACATTCGCCTGGTTTTGTTTTCTGTTTTTAATTTCTGAGTATGGTCATAATTGCAGGCTTTGGCAAATTTCATGGAGGCATTGAGAGGAAACAAAGTGAAATTTGAAGCTGAGAGGATAGTTAATACTGCGGGAACAACTGCAGCCAATGAGGTATTAATGTTCTGCCTGGCTGATCCCGGTGACGTGTTCCTAGTGCCATCTCCATATTACCCAGGGTAGGTTTGAGCTTTATATAATTTCCATCTTGGACTAAAAATAATAGCTGCAGATCTAATTCAGTTATGTATAGTTCTACATTAGGATATCTATATCTTTGGAAAAAGATTGTTTAGATAGGCCCCATTAAAAAATTTCACAGCTTTATTTGACTGTCCCACATTTATTCTTATGCTCTAGATTAAAAGTTTAGCCTTTATATTTCAATTAAGTTAGATTTGTGTTTAATGTACAGCTTTGATAGAGATCTGAGGTGGCGAACGGGTGTAGAGATTGTGCCTATACATTGTTACAGCTCCAACAATTTTGAAATCACTAAATCTGCAGTGAAATCAGCATACAAAGAAACCCAGAATCAAAACAAGAATGTCAAAGGAATTCTCATAACAAATCCATGTAATCCTCTGGGTACAACATCAAGTGCTAAGACGTTGAAGATGCTGCTAGATTTCACTCAGAAGAAGAAAATACATCTGGTATGCGACGAGATCTATTCGGGATCAGTCTTTTCTTCTCCTCAGTTTCACAGCATTGCAGAAATTGTGGCCAAGGAAGCTTCTACTCCTGACAATGTCCATATAGTCTATGGTTTGTCTAAAGACCTGGGTCTTCCAGGCTTCAGAGTTGGTGCCATATATTCCTATAACAATACTGTAGTCACTGCAGCTAGAAGAATGTCCAGCTTTTGCATGATTTCTTCCCAGACTCAATATTTATTGTCTTGTATGCTTTCAGATACTGACTTTGTTAAATGCTATATAGCAGAGAACAGGAAAAGGTTAGAAGAGAGGCATAAATTGCTTGTCT
>VDFB02362141.1:12500-44549 GCA_007258455.2 Sequoia sempervirens
TTAGATCTCAAAGGCCGAATTCCACTAAAAATTTGAATTAAAAAGGTGAGCTTCTTGCTCATATTTTTAAAAGACCCTAATTGGGACGGATTCGCCCAAGGTGGTGAATGGGTCCCACCTAGGGGGACTCATTCACACAAGGTGGTGAATGAGTCCCACCCTAGCTTTTTAAGGTGGGATTTCAGGATTTTTGGTGTTTAAAGTGATTTTGTCAGGTTTTAGGTGAAATAAGCCTTGCAATCTAAAATAATGGGTCTTAGGGGCCTATAAATGATGATTTAAAGGGTAATTAATGCAAGGGTAGCAAAATAGGTCCAAATTAGGAAATAAATTATACTATCTCCAAGAAGGGAGTATAATTTTTGTTGTCACATTTATCCCCTACTTTAGTGCCCATATGACTCCACGTGCATATGCAAGCTAAAGGACTCTTAACAATACACTTTATCTCATAAAAGGATACTCATATATGTTCATTCACAACACAGGAGAATGAAGCCCCCAGTGTAGCTATATACAAAACCACAAGGTTAGGAACCACATCTTGCAACACAAATTCATTCATTCTCACAAAAATCCTATTGTCTAAATTCTTCTAGAAATCAAATTTGAGGGTAGATGTATGCCCCCCCTTGATTCTACTTGCTTTATGGAGGTGGAATCAAGGTAGCATTCTAGCCACATCAAATAGGATAGTTCATATCATAAGTTATTTCTAAGTACCATACTGCATAATGATAAATTGTCCTCTTATGATACCTTTTCACAACATTGCATCATTTAGACACCTTGTATCATGTTTTTCCCTAGGTACCCATGTAGTCATCTAATTAGTTAAATAAACCTTATTTATTTGACTAATTTCATTTATTCCTGTCTTATCCATAATTCGTCAATTCCTCTAATGTTAATTAAATAATTTATATTATTTAATTAATTAAATCATTTCCATCCATTCTTCCAATGTTAATTAAATAATTTATATTATTTAATTAATTAAATCATGTTCATCCATTCCTCTAATGTTAATTAAATAATTTATATTATTTAATTAATTAAATCATTTCTATCAATTCTTCTAATGTTAATTAAATAATTTATATTATTTGATTGATGGAATCATAAATCCAACATTAATTAAATAAATCAAATATTTATTTAATTAATAAAATCTTAAAAATATCTTCTCGCTTTCTTTCCAAAATTGAAACTCATGTGCATCTAATTTATTTATTTAATTAGATAATTCATCAATTATCCTTCTCATCTTTTTCAGGATTTATTTCCTTTAAAAGAGAAACAAAATTTTTCTTCTTTTCACATCTTATCTTATCTTGTTTTAATTCCTTTAAAACAATAAATCAAAATATTTATATCTTTTGAAGATCTTATCTCATCTCATTGTATTTCCTCTTTTTTCAAAAATCAAATCCTTATCAATCTTATCAAATCTTATCTTTTTCCACATCGAAAATCTATAAATCTAACCTTTCACAGGCCATTAGCATTAAATCTTCAGACATCCTTGTGCTGTCAAAATCATTCTTCTATATTCCATTCATCTTCATCTATCATCTTCATCAGGTTGTTATGCTGCATAATTGAGCAACCAACATTCCTTCAACAATCAACCTTCAAAATCTTGCATTCTTATGTAGGTGAAGAAGAGCCATGGAGGTCAGTCAAGTCTAGTTTGAAAATCGGTTTGCATGTTCTTTATTTATTTTTATTTTCATTCTAGTTTGTGCTTCATGGTGGTTGATAGGTTTTAATTAGTTCATTGTTTTCAATATTAAGTAAACCTGTTAATTTTTACCTATCTACATTTTGGCACCCACCGTGGGGCCTTGCCTCGTTTTTAATATTTATCTGAAAGTTTTCTGACAGGATTTCGCATTCTGGAATTCGGATTTTAGACAAAAATTCTCTTTTTAGCACATTTGATGGTTTATGTAGTGCATATGAGAGTTTATGTAGTGCATACAAGGCTTTTAATGGTGCTTTTGTAGGTTTTATTGACTTTGTTTTGCATATCTTTCAATTTTTGGATAAAAACCCCAGATTTTACCAATTTATTTATATCTTCTACAAAGCTGTGAATTTTTCTACAATATTTTTATAGTCTTTTGAATCTTCTCAATAGGCTACAGTAAAATAATCAAGGGTTCATCATCATTTTTGTAGGAGTTATCATAAATTTATTTTTTTTCATAAAATTGGTTTTTGGATGCAAATTAGCAAATTTGTTAGAATTTTTTACATTTTTGGAAATCCCTTTAAATTCTAATGGGGGTCTATGTTTTACAGATTTAATTTAGAAGTCAAATACAATGTGAAAAAATACGATCTTCATTTTCTAAATGGTTTTCACAAATCTGCGTTTCTGAGAGCAAAACAGGGAATTTTTCTGACTTCTTTACATTTCTGGAAAGCTCTCTGAAAATTAGCTAGGATTTGTTCTTTGATTTTTCATTTTTCAGATAAATAAAATCATCAAATAATTAAATCTATTTCGTCTATGTCAAAAATATGTATCTGAAATTGTAATTTTTTTATGAGCTTGCTTCTTTTTTTTTCTTTGGCTACATTATAATATTATTTTTTGATCTTCTAGGTGATCATAAGGAGCTATAGTAGCAACAATATCACTCACAACAACAATTTGCAAAGAGAAAATAACCAGGTGCACTCATTTAATCATTCACCTCTTAATCATTGTTTGTCGTACATTTGGATTTGGGCTCTTAAAATGGATCTTGTTTTCAATCACATATCAAAAAAAATTGAGGCTAAAATTAACCATTGTCTTCCATCACATCTTGATTTTGGATTTAAAAAGAACAAGTGTTTGAACTATTTTACACACATTTCATTTCTAATTTAAGGGAAATTAATCATTGTGAGTGTGAATCAAGTGTGTGTGTGTGATCAAAAACACCTCACTTGGTTTGCTTTTGTCAAACCCTTCATAGGAGGCCTGCTAGGGGATTTCATCACCCCTGGGGATGACCTCAATCAAAGTGTGAATCAAATGACATGCTTTTTTGGGAATTGAAATCTTGTCACTCTAAGCTAAGCCCCAAAGAACTTTATACCTTTGGGAAGTGAAGGTGAAGGGTGGGTTACCCCTTTCTCCCGGCTTATTGGCAATATTTTTCTTTCAAATCATCCTTATTCAACCTTGTGTAGACTAACTTGAGACCTAATTGGCCATATCCCACTTGACCAGTCATAGGGCTTGTTGTTGTGTATTCAAGTGTTTGCTTAATCATAACATCTAATCTTCAAACACAAATTTATCATTATGTTTGGTGTGTGTGTTCATGCATTTACATGTGAAATATTGTGTTTGATAGTGCCTAATTCAAACTTCCAATAAACACTTGCCACATCATCCAAATCGTACAATCTTGTCATTCCATATCATATCCTAATCATCATCATCTCTTTAATCCAATCAATAACATTTTACACCATGAAAACATTGGAAGATCTAGCACAAGATGTTTTTAACATGCTTGACATAGCTAAAACAATTCAAACACCTTTGCCCCAACAAATCATTCACGAAGTCCATGACGTAATACAAAAACTTCAAGCACACAAGTAACCTCAAATCCAACACCTCCTAGATCATGCCCAATACCTCATGGCCACTTGTCAAATCCAACAACCACCACATCATCCCCTATCCATTTATCATCACCCTTCCACCTCATACCAATCTAATCCATCCACTTCTTCGTATGTCAGTACCACATTAACCTATCAAGCCACATCACGAAAAACATGTGTGAATTTAAGTCCACCTGGGCAACAAAATCAAGAGTCTTTAAGTTCTAATGCAACCATTCACAAGGGGAACACTTATATAGGTTATGTAGTCTTGAAGTATATCATACCACTATACAGTAAAAATAAAAATCCCAAGCCAACGCCTTCCACCCCTACACCTCCAAAGGATGTGACCCAAGGGCTACAAGCAAGGAATCAACTATTGCCTGTCATTCGACACATATACTTGAACATACAAAAGAGTCCTCAAAAGTCATGCCAAGTCCTTCAAGTCAACCGTGTCATCCACAACCCCTTGAGCCAATTCAAGAGTCTTTTGTCATAAGTCCAAGTCACCCTCTTTCATGCTCCTATGTTGTTGACCATCAAGAACATGTCAAGTCTCTCCATGAGAAATTCCCTTCCACTTCCATTAAAGCAACCCAAGATTTATATCAAGAGTCTACTCCCAAGCATGTGGAAACATCAAGCCCTAGTCCTAATCAAGATCAAATCATTTTTATGATCAAGATGATATCCATAATGATGAAGAGCCTATCCATGAGCAACTTGATCCTATATCGATCCATGAGAATGATATCCCAAATGCACCTCCACCTAGTCCTATCCATGATACACAAACATCCACTTCCCATGATGAGACAAGTGCCTCCCAAGTCAGCATAGAAGATCAAACAAATACCTTGGATCTAAGTGAACACAATGCTAATCAAGATCCTAATGATCCTCCATCATCCACTATCGACCCCATTGAAAGTCCTCCATCATATCCTATTGGTCTTTCCACCCTCATTCATGAATGTTCCTCCTTAGAACAACAACAGCCATTATCTTCCCTTGCTTCATTTTCTCCGTCCAATAAGGAACTTGTGTCTAGTGTTCCACCTAAACCTAGTCCCATTATCCATTGTGCACTCCAAAACATGAACCACCAAGGTAAAGGTCTAGACCTTCATGAACAAGATATTTTGGAGCCCATCCATGTCAAATTCCCTCCATGCTCTTATGGCCTTAGACATACACCCCAAGGACAACAACCTAAAGATGTTGGTATTTCCTCCATCCCTCCTAAGTTCACTTTCCATCATAAATCCTATCGTTTCCCTAAAACATATGTTGCCATTCCACCTCCATCATCCTACAAATGTCAAAAGCATGTGACCATACACTTTCCACCATCAAATCTTCCACCATTGCTTCCAACTCCTAATATCCCTCCATCTAATCTACCTCCACTTCTCCCAACACCTAATATCCCCATTATTCAAACCCCTTATCCCTCCATCAATAAATACCCTAACATTCCTAATCATGACCAACAAATGCACACATTGTATAAACATGAAGCTTCCACCCATTCCACCATACCCATGGGATTCAAAAGAAATAATTTCAATGCCTCTACCTATAAAGTAAAAAATCCTAAGGGTTCTCATGCCTTAGGACATCAATACAAAAAGTCAAAGAAAAATACATCCAAAAGTTATATATGTCCATACCTCCAAAAGTAAAGGCCAAAACTAAATTGGTTTGGGTACCTAAGAAAAAAGAAAGTAAGTCAAATGAGGCATATACATCACAAAAATCCAAACCATCCCCTTCCATCCAAAATGCACATTCTATTCAAAAATCTCAAATTCCTAAAACCCACAATCCAAACAAAAATCATAAAAATACTAAGTCTATGTGGGTACGAAAAACACATCATCCACCACCTCCTAAGAAAATGTCTCCATTGCTTCCTACACCCCATCCACATCAAAAGCTTCAACGTTTATCACAATGTGTGCAACCATTGGTCATGGTTCCCTTCCATTTCACAACAATTCCACATACCTCCATCTCCTCACCCTTCACCCATTATCCTACATATCTCCCCCACCATCTTCCTATGGTCCATGCTTTTGGCTAAGCCTCCCCATTCATCTTTTGTATAAGTCCTATACAATCCACATCATAATCCACTATTCCCCATCCATTCTTGCATAAGCCTTTCATAATCTACCATCTACCTAATCCATCCCTTTCATGTCATCCCTTACCAACATCTATGAGCATAATGAGCACTTGACATGGTCCATGCAATGACATCCATCTCTAGCGGGACTATCACCTTTGATGCAACTAGAAACTTGAGTTCCTCCTATCCATATTCCCCTTCTCCTATCCAAAAAGTCAAATATTCAAAAAAAAAAAGTAAAGAGAAATCCCTTCATCCAAAGGTGAAAACCTGGTAAACAGGCGCCCTAGATAAGTACCATGATGAAAACCTAGCAAATAGGCATCATGTGTAGGTTGATCTTCTATGTCACTTACACTTGGGGGCACAATTTCTTATCTATCCAACCTATCATTTTCATATCATATTATTTCCATCCTACCCACCATCTTTAGCCATCATATTGAGTCTATTCATACATACCTATCATATTGAGTTCATTCATCCACCCTTCTTCTTTTGATCTTGCTGAAGATATAGGGGCAAAGATTGAAACATGTTCTGAGTATCTCTTGACATACCTCATCCTTCCAAACAAGCCTATCATTATCCTATTGTCATAAGCTTTTTCATGAAAAATCCTAAGTATTGTGTACCTAGAATGGGGCATGCTATTCCTATGCGACATAGTCTTTGGAAATCACATCCTTGCTCTCCTATGATGCATACATCCATTCCATTCACTATGACCTATCCATTCCATCCATCCATTTATCATGAGCCTTTTATCCCTTATCCCATCACCCACCCTTTCATCCACCAATCCCATCTATCTCCTTGCACCTAGACTTGGTTTTCCCCTTGTCATTGGTATCTAGTACAAAGGCTGCTCAAGTTTTCATCCTTTGACACCTCAAAACATTTCAAAAGTCCAAAAAAAAAAAAAAACCAACATTTCAAAAATCAAAAATATCAAAACATTTCAAGCGTCCAAAAATCAAAACATTTCAAAATCCAAAAAAATCAAAACATTTCAAAATCTAAAAAGAATAAAAACATTTCAAAATCCAAAAAAAAATTCAAAACATTTTCAAAATCAAAAAAAAAAAAAAAATCAAAATAACCCCAAAATACAAAAAAAAATGGAAAAAGGTCCTAAAAAAAATCCAAAAAAATCAAATAGCCAACAAAAATCCAAGCAATACAATCAAACCACATCACTTCTTCTAATCAATCTAATCATTTTCATCAAATCAATTCATTTATTCATCAATCCAATCAATCAAAATCATTCCAATCAAATCAATTCATCAATTCAATCAATCAATCATCTAATCAAATCACTTCAACCTAAATCATTCCATTCACATCAATTCTTCTATTCAATTCATCCAACCATTCAATCAATCAATCATCATCTCATCAAAACCATTTCATCCAATCAAATCAATCCAAGCAATAATCCAAATGCAATTCAATCCTTAATCCATACCAATCAAGTCAATCAAATCAAATTATCCAATCCCATCCTTTGGTCTTGATCCTAATCTTGTCGTAAACCAAATCAACCTATCAATCAATCAATTATCATCATCCTTGTGTTGCTCTAGGGATATGTCACTCCCAACAATGACAACACTATCATCATCATCAATCAATCAATCACTCAACAGTTTACAGCTTGACAGGGGCAATACCTTGTTTGTTTTGTATCATTTGTGCATGTTTGCTTGCTTGCTTGTGTGTGTTATCATTTTATCTTGCATTTGTATCAAATCCATATCATTCCAGCTAATATTCATATCTTGTGTATGCTAGAGTAGCTTTTTACACTATCCTTTGCATCTAAGGTCATATCATACCTTTTGTGCATTAGGACTTTAATGCTCTAAGTCTACTTTTTCATATGTCTAGACAAGGTTGTATTACGTTGGGGCACGAGACACATCGTCACCTTGGTCCTTATATCTTGGTGCATAATGTCTAGTGCTATATCAAACATCATGGTTTCTCACCTTCATTGCAGTATAACATATCATTCATCTCCTTTATCCACTTCCTATCTTGCATCATTCATCTTATTCCTCCCTTTATCATTTTATTTCGAGAGCCTACCCGTGTTTGTTCAACACACCTATCCTCTCAAGGGGGCATCAGCATTCTGTCATCCTATCTTTCTATCATTATCCATTTTTCCTCTATCCATACCATAACTTCTTTTAAATGATGTTACTCGACACAAATCTTAACATCTCGAACATCATCTCAAAGAGGGGCAAAATGTAGACATCAAAAAATTGTCCTCTTATGATACCTTGTCACAACATTGCATCATTTAGACACCTTGTATCATGTTTTTCCCTAGGTACCCATGTAGTCATCTAATTAGTTAAATAAACCTTATTTATTTGACTAATTTCATTTATTCCTTTCCTATGCATAATTCATCAATTCCTCTAATGTTAATTAAATAATTTATTTTATTTAATTAATTAAATCATTTCCATCCATTCCTCTAATGTTAATTAAATAATTTATATTATTTAATTAATTAAATCATTTTCATCCATTCCTCTAATGTTAATTAAATAATTTATATTATTTAATTAATTAAATCATTTCTATCAATTCTTCTAATGTTAATTAAATAATTTATATTATTTAATTGATGAAATCATAAATCCAACACTAATTAAATAAATCAAATATTTATTTAATTAATAAAATCTTAAAAATATCTTCTCGCTTTCTTTCCAAAATTGAAACTCATGTGCATCTAATATATTTATTTAATTAGATAATTCATCAATTATCCTTCTCATCTTTTTCAGGATTTATTTCCTATAAAAGAGAATCAAAATCTTTCTATCTTTTCACATCTTATCTTATCTTATTTTAATTCCTTTAAAACAATAAATCAAAATCTTTCTATCTTTTGAAAATCTTATCTCATCTCATTGTATTTCCTCTTTTGTCAAAAATCAAATCCTTATCAATCTTATCAAATCTTATATTTGTCCACATCGAAAATCTATAAATCTAACCTTTCATAGGCCATTAGCATCAAATCTTCAGACATCCTTATGTTGTCAAAATCATTCTTCTATCTTCCATTCATCTTCATCTATCATCTTCATTAGGTCGTTATGCTGCAGAATTGAGCAACCAACATTCCTTCAATAATCAACCTTCAAAATCTTGCATTCTTATGTAGGTGGAGAAGAGCCATGGAGGTCAATCAAGTCTAGTTTGAAAATCATTTTGCATGTTCTTTATTTATTTTTATTTTCATTCTAGTTTGTACTTCATGGTGCTTGATAGGTTTTAATTAGTTTATTGTTTTCAATATTAAATAAACCTATTAATTTTTACCTATCTACAATAGACATTTGATGATAATGGGGGTGGAATCATTATTCCAATGCAACAAACAACGTCAAAAACGAAGCTCTCTAGCACATGTTATGTTGATTTGAATGAAAGACACTTTTTCACCCTAATCTACTAAGAACCATAATTTTAACTTATATAAGAGAAAAAGGTGAAGTAAATTTTAACTATTTTGTCATTTACCTTTTTGTATCTTGAGAGTGGTTGAAGAGTGATTAAAGATGCCGAGTCGATGAGACTACAAGCCTGTGAGACTAGATGTCCTGCGAGGTCAAGTGGCCCACGACGAGCATTATCATCAGGTGAGTTGATTTTTTTTCCTTAGCTTTGTCCTTACACATTTATTTTATGATTTATACGCATTTCTAGGTTAATCTAGAGCCTTAGAAAAAAGTTCACAAAGTGTCCCCTTTTTTTGCAAAGTGTCCCTTTTGTTCGGAAAGTGTCCCACTTTTTCACAAAGTGTCCCATTTCTTCAGGAAGTGTCCCAAAAGGGGTCTAAAGTGTCTAGGACTTTTCTGAGAGTACACTAGAACAACTTTAGTATAGGTTTTGGTTGGTGATGTAAAGATTGAAGATTTTAGAATGCTTATAGTAGGACATATTTTTTCATTATTGCTAGATTCCCACCCATTTGCGACAACATCTAGGTGGCAGAAAAATTAGCTACCTTCGAGATTTAGCTCCCACTCTTTCAACAGAGGACATAGAGATTTTGCAGACCGCATGATTATATTAGGTGTACCTCATGCCCCGCATGAGGTACCATGATTCTATATTGATGGAATTAGCAACTCGTGATGGAACACATAAACATGCATGTTTCATCTACCTATTGGTGAGATGACACTTACACTAGAGAGGATGTACACCACATACTCTGAGTTCTGATTCAGGGTGAGAGAGTATGTTTCTTAGTGGAGTGGTACTTCCAAGAGATGAAATATGACATGCAGTACTACCTTGGAGGTCTAGTGCATGATGGGATGGTGAGGCCACAGATAGATCTAGCGAAGCTACTATACTCATGGGATGCATTGGTCACATAGATTATGATGTTGATAGTAGCACTAGTACTCATCCCTGATGGCCAAGGAGCACATTTAGAGGTAGAACTAGTGCATATGATTTAAGGGATGGAAAATCACATGATCGTGTACACTTGGGGGTGCATCATCCTAGCACATTTGTATTATGATCTTGGACAATTTTTATTTTGGGAGGTGGAAAACATGGTGCACTATAAACTTCTATAGGTGTGGTGCCTGGAGCATATCATGTGTACCAGACTGACAAGGTTCCCATGTTTGATAACCTTAGTGTATCCTTGAGCTTTTAGCTATCCTTTGTGGCAATTTTGGCAATATGGTGACTTGCACTTTTGGAGAGTCTGATTTGACCAACTGGAGGAGGATGAGATCCTTTGGAAACCTTATCAGCTTGTGCTACAGTGGTGAGATGAGGAGATTGTAAATGGACAGGTTCTTGATTGGTAGACATAATTACATGGAAGAACCTTTCTACTATGATCGTGTCATACGACAGTTTGGTCAGGTTCATATAGCACCTAGGGCACAATCCTTTTTTAGGAGATCAGTACAAATTTCCTATAGACTTGGTGATTTTAGATGGTTCACTATCAAGGATGTTCTCTATAGTGACTCTAAGTATTCAGATCATGATACGCCTCCAGTCTCCAACATTGATGATGTTGATGCCATAGATTCCTATGAGTGGTGGAAAGTATCACAATTGGATCCCATATTCCTGATGGATGAGCTGATAGGTGATGTAGGTCCACTTCCAAATGAGGGAGATGAGGTGGAGGACAATGTTGAGGAGACATACTACAGGGTTGTAAACATATTTATAGATGTGATAGATGAGGATTATGATGAGACTTCATATCCTAACTATTATGGCTAGGATGAGATGGATGAGGAGGAGGATGGGGAGGAGGATGAGGAGGAGGAGAAGCTCATGAGTGAGGGTGTAGTAAATGAGGATCCAGTGGGCCATGGGTGGAGAGATTCATCTCCCATTGATGTTACTAGATCATTATTAGTAGCTACAGCAGGCACTAGTAACTACAACCATTAAGAGTCTAGCACAACCTCCATACCCCCTACACATAATGAGGTTGTCTTTACAAAACCATCTAGAGAGATAGGTGATGATATTTTATTTATAGTCATGCTTTATGCTTTAATTTTATGTATACATGTATATCATGATGTGTATTGATTGTGTTTATGATTTCTATCTTGCAAGAGTTGTAAGAGATATCCACGATCTCCATTATCAGGTGGTTGCAAAGATAGTGCCCCTATTAGTCAACAAGGAGACCATTGATTCAAACTATGGGTCCCCACCCACATGGAGCGAGACTTAGAGTTGAACGGGCCATATGTCATACTACGGGCAACATATGAGAGTCTTAGGAGGCATGTCCACCAAGCCAAGGCTACCTAGGATACATAGTCATTTCAGACCCCAATAGAGTCCAAGAGACTATGGTTCAAGGTTGCTAGATTGTAGGTGGAGAGTGATCAAATAGTAGTGGAGCATCAAGAGGCTCTTGGACAAGTATGAGGCTTACAATTTTCTCTCAATACACTTAGCAGCTTGCAATCATGATTGTATACCACTATGTCCTAACAAACCGCTAGTAGATAGATGCAAGTGCCAAGTCTTGTGGGATCTAGCAGTCATAAACCTTAATAGCATTGTATATATTGATGACATGTACACAAAACTTTGATATATATATATATATATATATATATATATATATGGGAATTTGATGTTTTATTACTTGTGTTTATGTGTTGAATGTTAAATGGCAATGTGATTAATTAAATATTATTTGTAAGACTATTTAATGAATGTCTCCAATATTTAACATGTTTTATGTGATCTAATTAAAACTTGTTCTAGTTTCTCTTAGATGCAATATTGTGATTAAGTATGTTATGCTAAATTAAATGCACCTATGATCTAATTAAAGAACATTAAATGCATATAAGGATCTAATCTAACATAACATACAAAATGAACTTGAATAGCATGAAACCTAAAGTAATTACTTAAAAATGAATTAAATAATCACTTTAGTATTCAAGACACACAAGTAATTGTTTGTCAAGTATGAAGCAATGCAAGATCACATAGGCTATCATCTAGTAACTCATACATCACTGCTTTATCATTCACACTACTCAAGTAGATTAGACATAATACTGGCACAAATGTGCAACATTAATAGGTTCTTTAAGAGGTTTACCATCCATTTATGTTAATTTATAAGCATTGGATCCATAATTTTCATCGATTATGTAAGGGCCTAACCAATTAGGGCTGAATTTTCCTTTATCAGCCAAGTTGGCATTGACATTACATTGATTCTCACATAACAAAAAATCACCTTTATTGAATACACAAGGGATGCCATTTTCATTGTAGATACACTTCCTTCTTTTAGAATAAGCCTAAAGGTTCTCAAGATCATTGGTGCGCATTGTTCATCAAGCATTTCAAGCCAATGCAATCATTGATCTTTGTAATTGTTATCATCAATAAGTCCTTGAAGAGCAATTCTTAATGTGGGAATATCTAGCTTCAAGGGAATTATTTCCTCAATACCATAGATAATATCATAAGGTGTTGTTCCTATGGATAATCTAATACTTGTGAGATAGGCCCGTAGTGCATATGTTAATTGCATGTGCCAATCCTTATGAAGTTTGCTAATGGTTTTGTTCAAGATTTTCTTCAAGGGTTTTATTAGTTGATTCAGCTTGATTGTTAGATTGCAGATAGTAGGGTGTTGAAAAGTGACGTTGTATGTTAAATGGAATGGGAAGTTCCCATTAAAAAATGTAAGTTTTTTTTAAAGGCCAAAATTTTTATTCAAGTTTAATTTGGATTGGAGTTTTAAACATGTGAGCTACTAATAACGATATATGTTTTTCAGGATTAAATAAATATTAAAAGGGGAAATTGCATATGGATTTGTGCCAAAAGGGAAATATGGAATAGTTCAATTCAAATTTTAAAAGTGGGGCTTGCATGAGAATCCGTTCCCAAATTGTCTATAGCTGGAAGGAGTTTATAGAAGACATGTGGAGTTGATTTCATCATCCAATTAGAATTTTCATTAATGATAGGTTGGCATAATATTGTTTTCTTATTGTTCCATGATGTGACTACTTTTGTGCAATTGGATGATGATGTACCATAAGCTCCCAAATTAAATGTAATAGCTTGATGCTTCTAGAAGTGCAATTGCAGCCATTGGATGAATTAAATCCTAGTAATTGATTCAAAATGTAATTTTCTATAAAAGACCAATGCCTTCTCATTTGTAAGGGGGGAGACTAGGTTAGAAGAGCTGATTAGAAGCCATAATTGGCTAAGTTAGGAGTTAGATTATGCAAGATAGTAGTTTTAGGAGAGGAAAGAGACTGGAAATTGTTATGTAATGTTGGAGAAGCTAATGCAATTGGATTGTTGATTTGGAAAGCTTTATGTTACACTTTGACAGTTTATGGTTTCTTGTTCTCAATTCTCAATGTTAGATGTTAGATTTCAATTCTTTTGCAATAATGGTAAAATGTTAATGATGTTGATCGATCTCTAGTCCATACTTTTAGTGATTTGTTGATTGTAAGTTTTTGTGTAAAGTTATTTTGGGCCTTATTTTGTGCTAAGTTCAGCTGTGGATGCTTGTTTACATTGCGTCAGTTATTGGGTATGTGAATGAATGTTCAAAGTCTAAAAATCTTCAGTTTCCTTAGAAGATTGCACCATTTTTGAGTAGTTGCAGGCTTGTCCTTGATAAAATAGAGATTGGGTTCATTGGGGATCTGTCCATCTGTAGCATTCATCATTGTTGTGATTGATCTTAGGTTTTAGTCTTAGAAATCTCTCTAAAACCCTTATCTCTTTTGTTGTTTATTTTGAATCTGGGTTAGTTTTAGGATTGAAAGCATCACCATATTGTTACATTTGATGAAAGTATGCTTCCAGCATTGTTCATTTGTAAGGCCCCTTTTGATTACTAGCATTTTCAGATTATCACTGAGTTGTTTATGCATTGTCAAGACCTGACATTAGAGACCTTGGTGTTATCTCTTGAGGCTTGCTGATAGAGATTTACCTTTTAAGAGAGATAGGATATTATATTCTGCCTGAGTTGTTGCTAAGCAAAAAAAACCATCAACATGTGGGAATATCTTTCCAATGATGTCCAAACCCAAAACCACAAAGGGCCAAATTAGAACTTGAGCTTGAAATTCATAAGTAGGAGCATGAATCAAATTGCTATGTTTTTGACATTTGTGGCATTTTTTAACGTATTCAAAGTAGTCTTGTTCGATGTATCCAATAGTATCCAATGTAGATAAGTTTTTGAACTAGTGTTTTTCCACCAAAGTGACCACCACAAGCACCTACATGAGCTTGTTCAAGTGTTGTGGGTATTTCATATTTTTTAAGGCATCTAAGTAAGAGACCATTAAAAAATATTTGATACAAAACATCAACAAGAATTATATACTTAGATGTGAATTTTCATAGGAGAACTTGGATGCTCTTTATTTTTGGCTCAAGAAAGGTACCATCTTTCAAATAGTTAAATATTTTATCACACCATTCACTCGATACTTTCATGGTTGTTGCTAATACTTCCTCTGATTTATCTTCAATTGGTGCTTCCATAATTGTATGCACGATGAAGGTGAAGTATTTTGAAGGATATTATTTTAAACTCTAAAATGCTTGTTTACAATCCTTGTTCCAATTAAAATGCACATATTTCTTTAGGAGATGTGTAAATGGTAATGTTCAATTTGCTAAAGATGCTACAAAATGACAAATAGCTTGAATTCTTCCTTGTAAGGTACGCAATTGACATATGTTTCTAGGAGGTGGCATGCTAATTATAGCATCAATTTTCTTTATGTCCACCTTGATGCCTCTATGAGATATGATAAACCCTAGAAGGTTTCCACTATCTACACCAAAGACAAACTTTTTCAGATTCAATTTCATGTTGTATTTTCACATTCGCTCAAATATTTTCCTTAGGGAATTCACATTGCCTAGTCTTGTTAAAGATTTGGCTAGAATATCATCAACATAATATTACAAAATCTTATGTATGTAATCATGAAATATAAATTTCATTTCTCATTGATATGTCACGCCCACATTCTTCAATCTAGAAGGAATCATTAACCAACAAAATGTTCCCCAAGTTGTTGTAAATGCTATCTTATATTAACCTTGAGGGTTGATAAAGATTTGGTTGTATCCATAAAATCCATCCATGAATGACAATAAATCATGTCCCATGATCAAGTATACTATCATCTCAATATTAGGAAGGGGAAAGTCATCTTTTAAATATTCTTTATTTAAATCATGAAATTTTGTATACATCTTAATGTGATTATCTAGTTTTGCAACTGAGACAATGTTTGAGATCCAAGGAGAATAATCTATAGGTCTGATCAAGTGGGCTTCAAGGAGCTTTTCGATCACTGCTTTGACTAATAAGGGTATCTTAGGATTTATTTTTTGAATCTTTTGTCTAATGTGTTTAGCATTTTTAGCAAGGATTATATTGTGTGTTACAATCTTACGGTCAATTCCCAACATATCTAAATAAGTCCAAGCTAAAATTTTAGGAAAGTCATGAAGTAAAGTTGCATGATCTTCTTGTTCATCATCATCAAGGAACTTCCCTATCTTAATCACCTTGTCTACATTGTCAATATCCATTTGAATTTCCACTATATCTCCTAAAGAAAGTGCATTTTTTTTTGGAAATTTAGGGTTGTATTCTTATTTGTTAATGTCCTCTTCACTATATTCTTCTTCTTTTTGCTTAGTACTAATCATATCACATGTAAGTCACTTCTTATTAGGACTGAATGGTTTATCATAAACTCCTAGAATTTTCTTCAAGGCTTCATCATTGTCGAAAAAATCCAATGATTCTTCACAAGTTATATCAATTAGTTCTAGATGCTTCAATGTGAGAGTTTTTTTAGGATTATACATGATGGTGTTGATGCTTAACAATGGTCTCTTGGTTGCTTGTGTAATTTTAGAAGAGAAATATCCCAAACCCATATTTATCTCTTACATGTTAGGTTCTATAGGAAAATGGATGCCTTGTTCTTTCTTTCTACATCCTTTACCACTATAACCTAGTCATTTCACAAGTTCATAACCTCTCCCATAAATTTGTTCCATTTCTTTCAGGTTTGGTGGCTGTTGATAATCTATCTCATCAAATTTTGTTGTATAACTTGTATCTTCTTCAAGAGTGGATGAGGTAGATGCTTGTGAATTTTCTATCGAGTTTTGAGTTGTAATTACCATTGTTTGTTTTCACTTCTCGTCTTCTTTATTTGTGATTATGTACTCTTCCATACATGAGGGTGTGAATTCCAAAGAAGCCTAATCATCATCTAGTAATTTTGGCACTATTTATGTTTCTTGTTTTTCTCCTTTCATAGGTTCTATGTTTGATGTTGGAATTTATATTCTTAGAGGACTTGGAATTCCTTTTTGAACTTGTAAGTGACTTTTAGGCTTGGGGTTTGTTTCAACTTGGTATACCTTGTTGTTATAGACATATTTAATGATATGATGAAGAGTCGAAGGAACTGCATGCATCTCATGAATCCAAGGTCTTCCTAAAAGAAGATTGTATGAAAGATCATGAGGCATAACATGAATAGGATTTTGTAAGGTATCCTTTCCAACTGTAATAGGTAAAGTAATCACACTAAGCGGTTTCTTTCCTACATTATCAAATCCTCAAATCGATAAGGATTCAAGTTCAATTTTTTATTTGTCCACGTGCAATCTATCTAAAAGCTTCACACTACACACATTAAGGGCTGAGCCATTATCAACAAGGGTCATGTTTATTTCTATTATATTGATTTTTCTATTATCATGAAGGCATCATGTCTCTTTCTCATCTCCAAGGGAGGGAGCTCATTTTGGTGAAAGGTAATGTCTACATTAATTGTATTCATTCCTTGTATTAGAGATGCCACATTGTTTGCATTTGTATTAGGAGGGATCACAACTTTTTGTATGGCTATTTGAAGCATAGTGTGATAGGTGAATTTTGAATTAGGTCCCTAAGGGATATCTTTACAAGAGTATTCTTAAGTTGCTGAACAAGATCATACTCTGTTCCACTATGTCGGGGCAAACGAGGAGCACTAGGAAAGATGGGATTAGGAAAAGGTAAGGTTGCTAGAATTGGTTGTTTTCGTTGTTGATTATTTCTAGTGTTATATGTATGAACAATGGTGTTATGACTCGGCTGCTACAAAACATTATTCGTACATGAGTAAAGGATAATTTCAGGATTGTTTTTAGGTTGAGTTTTGTGGGAAGGTGGGTAAAGGATGAATTGAGGTTGAATCACATTAGCATCTCTTGTTTTTGGTTTGTCATAACAAGCCTTAGTGGATGAACTTTGTGAGATGAAATCCTCAAGGGCTTCACCTAACATGTCAAAGTCATCACTACTAAAAGGATTGAGGGTTCAGTTAACCTAGAAAGAGAGATTTGGCATAGTCAAATAACTATACTTTCTCCAAGTGGCTTAGGTGTTGGGTCTTTTTTTTTGGTTTTGTTTTCTAATGTATGTCTAATGTAATCTAATCTAAATGAACTATGAACTAATATTGAGAATGAAAAGTGCAAGCATCTAAGTATATCTGTTGGTTTTTTTTTTACTGCAACCAGGTTTGTCTTCTAATCTACCTATGGAATTGCCAATTCCAATCCAGGGTAGCTCAAAGGACCTCGACCAACTGACAAGGACTTTAAAAATCCTCCTACACTTCAGGCTCTATAGGACCCAAGAGGGTGATCCCTTAATTCTTTTACAATCTTTGCACTATTATCATAAATAGCATTAACAACAACAAATAATCTCATTTAATAGCTCAACACAATAGGATAATATCGAATAGAATTGGTTGTTCATCGATAATATCAACTATTTGGAGCATGAGATAACTACAACACAGGGATTTAAAATGATTTTAAATTTATAAAATGTTTCTTAGATGCACTAAGCTACAAGATAAATTAGTGCCTAATTCTAGGCCATGGAGTCAAACACATAAAAAGAACTCATCAACAAATGACATTCAACAAGTGGATTTAAATTGTTAATGCCTTGCATCAATTGTTAGTGTCTTACACCAACAATCCCACTCCTATTATCAATCAAACTCTCCTTACCAAATCCAACCTGCACACTTGAAATCATTGTTATCTACTCAAAGCATTTAACCATTTCCTTGAAATAGACCCATAAACAAATAACACAATCTCATGAAGTTTGAGATGACAAACTCAAAGATACTTTGCATTATTGAATTCATATGATTAAAATATACAAGTATGGAGACAATTTGAAGATATTCATGAATGTGCACACACTTTCATGATTTATTTGGATAAACTGGTTGTATTTGCTCATAAAATCAGAAATTACAGCTTACAGACTCAATATTATGATTCAAAACTTGGAATTTCTCTATCTACCCAGCCCCATACAAAATCCCAGAACCTAGAAGAAGAAATGAGAAGAGAAGAGAATAAAAGAAGAATTGAAGCCACCCTAAGATCAATTTGATCCATAGATATTATCTAGAAACATCATCCACCATTGATCATCAAACTAAAAAGAATCTCTCCTCTCTCTGCAACAAACTTTGCCTCCAAATCTGCCTTTGTTGTTAGTTGTTCCTCAACAGAAAATATGCCCATGTGAAGAAACTCACTCCATTCACCTGTTGTGTAAAAATTTTCCTCTCTTCTCGTGAAAAATCTATTTTTCCCTTTACATTTGTTGCACATTACTTTTATTCACTTCTAGATATTAATGTCTCATACTTTAATATTTCTACTCACATTTATCTCCCATCAATATAAAACATTTCACCTTATAAAGGGTCTCATGGTAATATTTAAAAACTTTCCCAACACAAAGTGAATATTAAATTCACATTTCATTAAAATATTTACTCTGAATTCAATGTTTTAAATCTCCCATTTAAAGCATTCAGTTGCTTTCAGTGCCACAAATAATTTTAATTTCATTAAAATGTTGACCAGATGCACCTTTCAAAGTTTACCTTGCACACTGTTTCTACCTTTTCCATTTTCATGGGAAATGACCTTAGAAATTTCACCGAGCACATTAAGATTTATACTTTACCTCACCTTTTGCATCAGGTAGTATATCAGATTTTTAAATGTTTTTCCATTTGAAATGCTATAGGCCCACCAACCTTTCTCCTTATTACCAAGCAAATGAATTTTAAAGTTTTACTTTTGATAAAAGCAAATAAAATATTAAAACTTAACAATAGGCTCCTTAAAGACTGTACCCACGCACATGAAATTCAATCGGGCCCCACCTGCTATGTGGCACATTCATGCCATTTCATGATAATTAAATGGTGAGAAATTTTTTATTGCGATTTGGCGGGCAGTGGTGGAGATGTGGCCGCTTTGTGTCTTCATTTTTCTCCATCGTTGATTTCCTTCTACCCCATTTACTTCATATTTACCTTTATCCTGCTGAAACGTCTATCTCCAGCACATTTAAAGTTATAAATGCTTTGCTTTTGGAAAAGCAAATCAAAAATTTAAAATATAAAACAATGGAAATCTTGAGAGCTTCCCTCGGGCTTGCCACTGCCACATGGAACAATCCCACAATTTCATGGATTTTAACCTCCTTGCATCTTTGGATTGTGATTTGGTGGGGGATGGTGAGGATTATGCTGCATTCAACTTCTAATCTCCACCGTAGATCTTCACTTGCATCTTTACTTCAACCCTAATTTCTAGTTTTCACGCATTTGCTCTACTTGGGAATCATGGTGGCCATTAACCTAGTTCAGGAACATTCAATCCATGGCTAGAACACTAGCAGCAACTTCAATCTATCACGCCTCCTTCCATTGCATTCATTGACAAGTTTCTAAAGCCTTTTCAAAAAACATTTTTATGGTGATGGTGCGTTCTCTATGATCATGGAGTGGGCAACATGGTACACTGCATGGCTCCCATATTGTGCATTGCTTTTCCATTCAAAAAGTATCTGAAGCTTTTTCAAAGCCTTTTGTGTGTATACCAGTTGGCATCCTCTCCATACTGAACAATTTTGGATACATTGTTCTACAAACCTTCATGCGAAGTTCCAGTCTATGAGCCTCCAATGTTTTTTTTATGGAATCCATCTTCTTCATTGTGCATGGCTACCACATTTTACTTACTTGAAAATTTCTATTGACTGCTCACCAGATGTATTTTTTGCATGCAACAGGGCATGGCATTCTTTGTCTTTGAGGACTTCTCCACAAATTCATTATGTGCTCTTGCAACAATCATGGCATGCCTCCATTTTAAAGAGATTCTCTTCTTTATGACTAGCGCAACTAGTTCTTGTTTGATAGATTGGTATCTACTTGGAAGCTTCTAAGGAATTTCTTAAAACAAACTCATTCTATAAGATGTGTTCCCCTCTAATATTGGCATGAACCTCTTAAAAGTTTCTGAGTCTTTTTAATACATACTTTGCCCATACGCATGCCCTCTCCATGCCTTGATGGGTGCCCATGCATCTTTTGAAGTTTTGAAAACCCTTCATTACTACTCCCTACATGTGGTTACTACCTCATATTGTGCTTTGATAGAAGTCCAAACGCTCATTGTTTTGGTGGTTGTGTGTGCTTTTGTTCTCCTATTTGAATGCCTATACTTTGCACTTTGACTGGTGCTTACTTAAAAGCAATTCATCCAATACATTCCTCTGCTTCTTACTTGGCTACCTCCTGCAACATTGACTTATTTCTTCATTCCTCTAGGTTGATGGATGCATCCCATTCAGCCATGCATGGTTGTATACATTCATTTGTAGCATACACATTAAAGGCTTATGGTGCCTTTTCCATAGATCCATCTCATTTTCTTTGTGGCATTTGCTTCACGTTTTTTTTTTTTAAAAGGCATTATTAACATAAACTTTGCACACATACTATGGGTGTATGGTGTCCTCTCATTGCATTTGATTGAAAATTTCTAATACTTTCGATGTTGCTCCTCACAATGCCCTACAACATGCTCATTCTCCACGTACTTCATTCAGTTGCTAGGAAATTTCTTTGTCTTATCTCTAATGTTTTCCTTTCCCTATTGCCTACTAACTCCACATTGAGAGCTGGAGTTTGATTCTTGGTTTACATTTATTATGGCTTAGAATTTTGTAAATGTCACAATGCTCTACCATGTACCTCTTTTCCAGTGCAAGATATATGTATACATTAATAGATTAACCTGTATAGAAACGATTTGTTCTTTCAATATCATGCAGATGTCCAAGCAACTTAACAAAATTTGGACCATGTTGTGGCTTTTCCCATGGTAACTCAAGTGAAATACCGCTACCTATTCAATAAATTTGCTCTAGGTCCTTTACTAGATAATATTTATGAAGATCTTGCATCTTCAAATATTTTGAAAAACCCTCTCATCTGCAAGACTCTATGTTTAGCTGGAAATCCTAATATTGCATTCATAAGCTATGAATCAATATTTAAAACATGTGGCTTATTATTACACTCACATAAATTGAGTACTATTCTCAAGATTCCATCTTGTTTGATGCATTATAAATTGGAGATCAATAGCCATTGATTATTCCCATACTCGATTTGATTGTTGCAACATGCACATCATAATAGTGCAAAGCATGTTGGGCCCATGTGGCCCGACTAAAAATATTTTCATATTAAAAAAAAATTCATGCTCAAATCGATCAAACATAAATTTTCCAATACATGTGCAGTTGAAAAAAAAACTGGGTTGCAATTAGAATCTGCTTTCTGGCACATTTCAAAAATGAGTGAAGTTGGCCAAGTTGGCTTTGGAATCAACCATCAAAACTGGTCAAATGACCTCGTGAAGCTATAAAACCTTGCAGGCTTGTAGACATCAGACCCAAGAATGTAATGCAAAAGACAGATCAGAGAAATCAATCATGAGGAAAAATTTATTCGCTATCAAATTTGCTTACTCAGTTTCTGCAACAAACAGTTGTTTTGAACCAATTGAAACTGAAGAGATCACCTCATTTGAAAAATACCAAATCAACTCCTGGTGAGTTGTCATTGGACACAGTACAACATTTTGGTATAGATAACACGTGTACAGAAGGGATTATCTTGAATCATCACCCATCAAAATTTATTGACACTCAAAGTTGGCCTCTCAGAAAGGTTTCAGTGCAAAACTGAAGAAATTCCATTTGGTTTTGATCTGCTAAAAATAGAAAATGAACTCGTGAGGTCTTGAAAACTGACACATGAGCTCATTTTGGTATGGAGAATGCAGAACAACACTGGTTTTCTCTTGAAAATCATTTGGTTGCAAAATCCAAGCTCAAACGGGAGGCTACTTTATAGAAATGAAAGTTAGCAAACTGCAGAAAAGTGACAAAACCCTCCAGCTTCACTTTTTGGAACCTCATCAAAACTCATTGTAGGAAGCTTAAAATTGACATGCTAACTCACATAGGATACATGAGTGTGTCTGCAAAGGTATTTTACTTAGAAATCAATGGGCTTTAAATTATGACCCTCCAAAGTAGATCATTCAGGCAAGTTCATCAGGTGCACTTGTGAAAGTGTAGAGGCAAAATTTTTGATATAAGCATCTCAAATTTGTAAAATTTGAGAGTGCCAATAGTGGCTCCAACTTTGGATGTATGCCCCATGTGGGAATAGCAAGATTCTATATCTCTAGGGAGTAGACCAAAAACTGAGTCAATCAGGTGTCCTCAAACTGCTCCCTTATTCGCCTTTATTTTTCAACTTCATCTGGTGACCCCATGCAACCAAATGAAAAAAGGGAGTCATCATTTACCTCTATCAAACATAATTATGCAAAAAGAGTTGATCTCCCTCAATTCGTGCTTGCATTTGTCAAACCACAACAATATCGGTGACTACACTTCTGCAAACACAAGTATTAGGCTACCCTTGTGCAAGTGGAAACTTGCTCTCTGTTCAACTTTTTCATCAATTGGCAACCAAATCAAATAGGTTTCATCACTGCCAGTCTCTTCATTCTCTGCTTTTGTATCAAGTGGCAACATGAGAAAATGGGGATCAAGACCATATGAGAGCACAGTCTTATCACAACCATTTGCCTAATTGAACATGTTGGTACCTCTCAACAGGCCATCATATACAACATCATCAACATGTTCATATTCCTCGTACATTTGAAAGTCAGGGGCACTTTCAAGATGTTGATTATTATGTGGCAAAAACTGATCACATTCATCATTTACATCATGCTCAAGTTGAAAACAATTTGCTTCAATGTTCTGCACATTGCCACATTCTATGAAAACTCCTTCTAGTTGACAAAAGTAGCACTCATAATCTTCCTTGTGGCTAGAACTATCAATTTCAATCTAATCATTAGTTTTCATGTCAAAGGTGAAATTATCAGAAGGACTCACCAAAAGATTTGACATATTATGCAAACTATTTCTAAGTGTATGCAAGGAGATACACTCATGAATTGGCACACTCTATATTTTTTCTTCATCATGCTGGTAGTGAGAGTCATCAGAAATTTTTGACTCATCATCATCTGTTGTCATATTGTCATCCTCTGAACATAAGGTATCAACCTTTTCAATATGACAAGCTTGCTCAACAACAAGCAATTCTGGTTCAGAATCATAATCTTATTTCTCATCAAAATCAACCTCTACATCCACATGAAAAGACTCATGGCTAGGCTTATTCAAGTCAACAAGCAAAGACTTGTTTAAATCTACATCAAATTTTTCAAAACTTGGCTCAATAGATGCATAATCCTCATAGTCATCTATTGCTTAAAACTCATCAAAGCAAATCTCTGAGCTTGCATCAACATGCTCACTTTCATAATCATCATACATTGCATCATTGCAATCATATAGATGCTTGTCTTAATGCTTATTATTATCATCATGATAAATTGGTTCATCATTAGAAGGAGAATCAAAGACACTTGCATCATACCTTGCATCTTGAAGGTCATCATCATTGTCAAAGACAAAAGATGCATATTCACTAGTGGTCAATAGATCTAATATTTGTTCACAACTTAATAGATCATTACTCTAATCTATCCTCTTAGCCACTTTCTCTTCTTGACCTTCACAATAACTGTGTGCATTATCAAATTGCAAATAAGGACATATCAAGGTGTCATCATCTTCAAGATCTAAGAACTCAATGGGCTGATCATAGGCAAAGCCTCCCCAATCATATGAGATTGAATTGCTAACAACATTGTCACATGCATGGTCACAATCCATCATAGAGAATAGATTGTCCATTTGTTCATCCTTATTGACCACTAAGCTGTCATAACAACAATCCACATCATTTTCAATCTCAACATTGAGTTGGGTGTCTTCATTGAGCTTGTCATTTTCATCCTCTTGAGGGTGGACATAAACATCTTCTCTATCAAATTGAAAACCATCAATGGTTTCCTTGTTGCAACTACTTGTATTTGATCTTTCAAACTGAAATTCATCACATACTATATCACTTGCAACTAGTAAACTGATGTTCTTGAGAGAATTCCATAAGTCAACAAATTAAAATGTCTCATCATGGAGATTTATACCTATTAGAAGATTAATCTTTACTTGGTAAAGGTTATTCTTTAATTTCAATTATTTATTAACTTGTAGGAATATTCCAAAGTATCCCTACAAGTCTTTTGTCTTTTTTGTCATCTCACACATGTGTGAGGATGGCTTATTTTTAATTCCTTTATTAAGGAATATTTGTAACCACCTCCTTAAGAGGTGACACTTTGCACACACATAGATGAATGGTGGCATTCATTGAGTTGGGAGTTACATTCTAACTCCTTCTTATCACCTCTACTTATTGAGGTGCCTCTCCTCTCATTCTTCAAGACTCATGCAAGCAAGCTAAGGCTGAAGCTCTCTCTCTCTTTGTATTATTCTTTAGGCATTTTTCCTCCATTCATAATATTGGGGTTTTTTCTTGTTTTTTCCCCTTATCAAATTCTTGTGTCTCTCTTGCTTTGGTGGTGCTTGGTTTTGCTTCTTCAATCTATTTGGTAATATCTTTCCTTCAAACAATTACTCATTTATTAGTTCTTTCCATTTGCTCTTTTTATTTCCTTTCATGGTATCAGAGCTTGGTATTACTAATATTTTGTGAGCTGCATTGTTGAAGGTTTACCAATTTTTTAGCACACCATTGGAGACACTCTCAAAGAGGAGAAAAAAGCAAAATATCTAATCTTGGTTTTTTTTGTCTTCTAACCTATTGTGTTTGTGCAGGAATTTCAATTTTCTAGTTTCATACTTCAAATAATTTGTTTACATTTACTGTTTTTTTTTAAGAAACGAAAAAAACCCAATAAGGGTATAGCCTATTATTCCAAATTTCCTAACCCTATTATGCAGGTTATTTTATCTAACTTTTGTTTACAATATTGTTTGAAATCTAAAAAAATCACTCTATTCTGCAATTTTTTTTAGGGCTAAAGCCCTAGTTTAGAAAAAATTATATTCAATTTTAAAGCAATTTTTTAAATAAACTTTTTTTAACAATCATTATATCATCTTTTTTGAAAAATAAATTTCTACCCTTTTTTAAGGGTTTCATATTTTTAAATAATACAATTTTTTTATCAAAATCTTTTATTTTCAAGTTTATATATTTTTTTAAAAAAAATACACATGTATACCTTGTTTTTTTTACAAAAAGAGAGTTTCATAATAAGCATTATATCAATATAACATAAAATAAATAAATTTATTTTTTTCTATTTTAGATTTCAAAATTAAAAAGATCTTTTTAAAAAATTCTATATTATAAAATAATAAATAGTATATACAATAAAAAAATTTATAACCCTCATAGGGTTTCTGCCTGTAAGCTACTTCCCATAGTCCATATCCTGTATGCCTCTCCGGAATCGCTGTCGTCGCTGGTTTGATATTTCAGCTGCTGTCATCTTGGCCTCTGGTTTTCTTTTCTTTTCACCTGGAAACTTTACTTCCTACCGTGGCCCATTGCTGCTTCGTTGTCTCTTGCCGACCTACCCTTTACACCTCTATCTCATCTAAACCCTCGCCTCTCTATCCATTTTGTTTCATTGGCTGCCCTTTTAGCAATAAAACGTGACACCCCTTTTTATTTTTCTTTTTGAAATCTTAAACCTAAATTTAGCAATAAAAATCCCGCCCATTATTTGGGCTCTTTTATTAATATATTGGTAAAGATTTTAAAAGTAGTTTTTCTAAAAAATTCTCTCCCACCCATGCTTTATCTTCATTTATATGAAGTTTATATTTTTTTAAAAACTTCAAGTGTTAAAAAAAAAGTCTAAAATTCTTTTATAACTTTTCATTCGATAGACTTTTAATGAAAAGTTTAATTATTTATTATTAACTTTTAATTAAATTATAAATGGTGTAATCTTCACTTTAAAGTTTAGTTTAGTATATAATTTATTTATTTTTTAATATTCTCTTATAGGAAAGTTTTTTAAAACATTTATTTAAAAGGGAATTTAGTTATTAAATAGAATATTTTTTTTACAGATGTTAAATGAGATTCTTACAAAATAATTTTTTAAAAATAATATCATAAAGGGGTTTATTTTTTTTTAAAGCTTTTACAATTTAATTCATTATTAAATATTTTTTTTCAAGCGATATTTTTGTCAAAAATATTTTTATTCAAAGAGTGCTAAATACTTCTTTCAAGCTCAATTAGTGTTATTTCATTTCTTGAGTTGTAAAGTATTTCTTTTAGAATAGTTTTTTTTTGTGCACTAAAATATTTTTCAATGTTAACTTTAATTCCTGAAATCAAGTTAAATTCTTCTAACTATCATTCTTGGAAGACTCACATTTCTTTCATTTTTTGATTTAAACATCTTTTAGATGTAGCTACAGATCCTAAATCTAAACCAGGTTCGTCTGCATCCAAAGATGAAATCGAAAAATGGAATCTAAAAAATGAAGAAGCCCTTGGCCTCATAGGTATCTCCATGTCACCCGAACTTTATGTTCACATTGGGACATGTACAACTACCTATGAAGCATGGGAAAAACTCAAAACAGTCTATGATAGTACAAATGAATCAAGAAAAATTCAAATTCAAGATCAACTTGAAGATTTGAGGTATTCTGATTTTAAATCTATGGATGATTTTTTATTGAAATTTGATACTTTAAATAGTCAATTGGATGGTTTAGGAGTTAAATTAGATAATCTTGGATTAATTCATCTTATTCTTAAAAAGTGTCTTCCGAGACAATTTCAGCAATTCATTACTAATATTCATGCTCAATTAGCTATTCCTTCTTTAGCTACTCAATTAACTTATGATATTTTTCATGATTTATTAAGACAAGAAGAGGCTAAGTTAATTCAATTTGGTACTCTTAAGTCTAATGAACATGCTTTCTTTTCTAATCATAAGCAAAATTTTAAACCTCATTCTAAACAACCACATTATAATTCCAAACCTCATTATAATAATGACAATGATCCTAGAGATTTTAACTCTTCTAAGAGACCATATTGCACTTATTGTATTAAGGATGGTCATTGGCAAAATACTTGTTTTAAAAAGAAAAATGAGAAAAATCCTATGAATCAAAATAATCAAAAGTTTCATAACAATGGTAATCAATCTAGATGTGCTTTTACATGTAGTTTTAATGTTTCTAAGCCTTTTGAACGGGTTATTGATTCATGTGCATCTCAACATGTTACTTCACATAAAAAGTTTGTTTTTTAAATAACTTCACAAGTATTTTATTATTGGACTTGATCAACGCAATAATAGTGTACTTGTTTTACTCAATTATATTTGGAATATGAAAAGGGGATATTCATGTAGTCATGAATGCATGAATATCATCTTAATGACTTATTTATACTTAATAATCCTTCTCTTCATAGTATGCATTTCCCATTATTCCATCACAATTTTTTTTAATTTTTATAACTTAAGGTGGCTTAATTTATGGCTTGAGAAATTATCATTCTCTCTACCTAAGTCTTGATCTATTACAATATTTAAAACAACCTAGTGTTTCCTTCTCAACTACAATTATGTTGTTTTGATAATGGGAATTTGATATTTTATTGTGTCTCATTAATTTGATATTGTGCCTTATTGGTAAATTTGTCATTTTGATGGATTTATTTCATCTATATATTTTTGAAAATTAATAGCTCATTGGAGTATTTTCCTTCTTGATGGATTTATTCCATCTATATATGTTTTGAAAATTAATCACTTTATCAAGTCTCAATGGAGCCTTTACATATATATTTTATGTGCTAGTCGCATTTGCAGTAATGTTGCATAGGGAGCCCTATCTATAATGAATCATATATTTTATCAAGTCTCATTGGAGTTTTTTTTTGGGACCCATGGAGAATATTTCCATCCACTTTGATGGTATGCACTTATTTATTTTTTATGAACTTAGATCTATTTTCTTAATTGATGGGGATCAAGTTCTTGAAACTTTTATGTTTCATTATATTTTTGAAGGCAATATGGTTTTTATACCATTATTAGGACTATTGATATTGATTTTTTTTTACTAAGGCACTATGGATTTTTTAAAACCATCTTTAGGACTAATTTTCTAAGTCCTTTATTATTAATCTTGATACAATTTCCCTTTACAATACAACAAATGATGTAGTGAGAGGAAACCTAGAACTATTATTGCAATTTCTAGATATATTGACATTTTATAATTTGGGCCATGCTTTCTTTCTATCTCATGGTTTCATTAGAAGTAAAAATTATCCAAATTTATATAGTGAAAATGATATTGTGATAATGATTTAATTATCACTTCTAGTTCTAACATTTTTTATTAGTGATGTTAAGTCTCAACTCAATCAACAATTTCACATGAGTGATTTGGGCCTACTAGATTATTTTGGGTATGCAAATTTGGCAAACAACTAAAGTGTTGGATTGGTTTCTAGATTTTTGTCTAAACCACAAAAAAACTCATTTTAAAAGTTATAGAAAGAATTTTAATATATGTTAAAGGAACTCTTAATCTTGGTCTCTTTTATGATGCAAATTGTGAATTTTCTTTAAAAAGTTATACTGAGGTGATCCCAATGATGGGAGATCCACTCGTGGTTATTATTTCTTTGTTGGATCAGGTGCAATCTCATGGAATAGTAAGAAACAACAATCTACTTCTCTTTGTTCTACAAAAGCTGAATATAAAGGTTGTACTAATGCATCCAAACAAGCATTGTAGTTAAGAAGATTACTTGAAGGCTTGAGTCTACCTCAAAAGGATCCTACTCCTTTATATTGTGATAATCAAAGTGTTATTTTTCACGCAAGGATGAAGCACATTTCTCTTCAACATCACTTCATTAGAGAGCAAATTGAAGACAAGCAAATTTCTCTTTTGTATTGTAAAGGTGAAGATCAAGTTGCAGATATTCTCACCAAAGCTCTTAGTAAAGATAAATTTCTCTTTCATTGTAAAAATATTGGATTACAACCCATTGAAGGGTTTGATGTAACCTCCCCAAGTAAAGCTTAATGGGGGATGTTAGAATATTAATCTTTACTTGGTAAAGGTTATTCTTTAATTGCAATTACTTATTAACTTGTAGGAATATTCCATAGTATCCCTACAAGTCTTTTGTCTTTTTTGTCATCTCACACATGTGTGAGGATGGCTTATCTTAAATTCCTTTATTAAGGAATATTTGTAACCACCTCCTTAAGAGGTGACACTTTGCACACACATAGATGAATGGTGCCATTCATTGAGTTGGGAGTTACATTCTAACTCCTTCTTCTCACCTCTACTTATTGAGGTTCCTCTCCTCTCATTCTTCAAGACTCATGGAAGCAAGTTAAGGCTGAAGCTCTCTCTCTTTGTATTATTCTTTAGGCATTTTGCCTCCATTCATAATATTGGGGTTTTTTCTTATTTTTTCCCCTTATCAAATTCTTGTGTCTCTCTTGCCTTGGTGGTGCTTGGTTTTTCTTCTTCAATCTATTCGGTAATAACTTTCCTTCAAACAATTGCTCATTTATTAGTTCTTTCCATTTTCTCTTTTTATTTCCTTTCAATACCAAAGCTACATTCAACCCTTGTAGGATTGACATGGTCAACTGTATTACAACATTGCTGATTACACTTCTCTTCTTCAAAGAGTAATTCCAACTAATATCCTTCATCATGTTCTTGGCTCAGAAGACTCAGCTGTTGATTCTTAGTTTGGTATACTTCTTTTGTAAGTTGTTCATTAACAACTTTCTCATCATCTAATGATGCATCTTTTTCATCTTCTACCTTCTCAACTATGCACTTGTTTGAAGACCTCTGATCATTCACATTCACACAGTTGCTGATTTCATCAACACGTTTACTGAAAATTGAAGACAACAAGCTTTGCATATATGCATTCGTCTGCCTCTCCAAATGGTCTAGGACTGTGTAAGCCATTTGCATACTCAATATTTCAAACTCTTTTAGCAATGCACTAGATCCTTCTTCATAAGCTTCAAAATACATATGAATACAATATGATGTGCTAGGTCTAAAATTGTCTGGGATTAGTGACAAGGAAGTAGCAAATCTATGACTAAATTCAACACTTGACTCTTCATCTTGTTTCTTGATCTACTTTAACCTTATGAAAAGGTCATAGGGATCTCTTGCAAACTCTTTTCTATAAGCATTCACCAATTTATCCCAACAAGGAAATGACTTCTCAGGGAACTTTAGATACCAATCCCTAGCTTGTGCTTCAAGAGATCTAACAAAGAATCTCATCCACATATCCTGATATTCAAATGAGTGTTTCTCCATGAAGCTGGAAATTTTTTTGACATGTGTATTTCCTTCACAAACATTATATCCATCAAATCTAGGCATCTTCTTGTAGACTTGAGCTGGCATACTTTGAATTTTGCAATCAACCCATGACAAATCTAACTGAGCATACAATGGATCAAAGGAATTCACAAATGGTGCAACAATTTGGCAAGTAGATACAATATGACTGTCTCTTAACCGAGCTTGTTGAAACATTAGGTGTCTTTCATCCATTTCCCTAAGTCCTCTTTCAAACACTGCTTTCCATTCAGGTCTTATCTTATGCTTATGAACTCTTGTGTTCTTACACTTTAGGGTCTCAAATAAATGAAGATTATCAGACTTCTGACACTTCTTAACAAGTTGTCTCAAAGTGTCTACAAGCATGGCTATCTTATGATCCATAGATATTACAATTCAAGGCTCTCTAATTATGCATAATTACAATCATGACCATATGAAGGATTATAATGACAATTAATGAAATAATGACAACCTGAACTTGAAATGTATGACAATACAAATGGATGGAAATCCTTAAGATGTACAAATACATTATAACCATCCAAATTGGCAAAGATTTGAGCACTAGACAAAATTCTTTCAATGGAACTACAATTACATTCAACAGATCCAACAAATGGAAGTGTGCAAACTTAAATTCATTGTTCTTTCCCTTTGGTAGTGCTAAATCACTAAATAGGTAACCAAAATTTCTTTCTAAGAAGTTCAAATACGTGAAGAACACCTGGAAACATTGCCACTGCTGTAAATTTTCTGGAAATATTGTAGATCTGGAACTATATTCTTTAAATCTTCAACAGGTTCTTCTGACATAGTCACCACTTCTCTTCAAAGAGGAATGAACTTCAAACAACAGGAAGTTCTTTCACATGTAATTTTCTTTCTGAGTTCCTTTCACTAGTAT
>VDFB02362142.1:0-34504 GCA_007258455.2 Sequoia sempervirens
AGGTATAGTTATGGTGTTGGGGTCAACCCCCAACTCCCGAATCAACATTTTTATTTTTTTGGTAATAGCGAGAGCAGTGGGAGAAACACTTTGCTTTTGTGGGGTAACTTTGAGTAGGTTTGACCAAGAGGGGTCCACAGGATTGGGGGAGGCTTTTGTAGAGTCTTTGTTCAAGGAGTGGGGCCAACTTTCAATAAGCTCAATTCTGACAAAGCTCTTGGGAGGGGGGTTTTCAAGCAAATTTAGGAAAACATTTCTCTAAGGGGTAGTAGCAAGGACATATTTACAAATCGCATGAATCAAGACTTGGTGTAACGGTGGGTTAGCACCATTGGTGAGACTTTGGCTTAGAGAAGAAAAGAGAAAAAAATAGGAGATTAATTTTCTCAAGATGAAAAATGTGGTTCAGAATTGAGAAGTGATATCCATGAATAGATTGAAAATGGCCTTCTAGGGTAAAGTATTTCATTACAAAGAAGCAAACATTATGGTATGGTGGAGAAAGAAAAACCCTAGAGTAAACATTTTGAAATCTCTGAGCTTTTTCTTTAGCCTCAAAAAACTTATCAATATACATTTGGTATTTTCCAGTGCTTACCTTAGCCACCTTCTTCCCTTCATACGCCAACCCCGTCACTTTGGCTATGAGCTTAGCATCAACTGTGAAATGGAGGCCACCCAACTCAACTTCCCCATCTTTCCACACATTCACAAATTTGTAGCTCAGTTGCCGACTGTATCCTTCCATGGCGACAAAGTAAGGATAAACCCAGCCCGCTCGAACAAACCCCAAAGCTCTAAATTCTTTCTAAGGGAGTCGTATTTACTCGGCTTCATCCTCTTTTTGGGGCCACCCATGGTATTCTCCTTGGTAGAGTAATTCTTAGGGATAAGAAGAAACTCATCTATTTGGCCTTCATTGTTCACAACCGTAGCAACTGATAATTCAAAAACTCCAGTCTTCATAGAGACTTGATGATTTTTCATTTTCAAGAATAACAGCTCAAACCTTTTGGCACTTTGATTAAAATAATCAAACTAAATGCAAAGCCAAATATCATATTTTTGAATCCCGTCATAATGATAACTGACAACTCTACCACCTTTACGAGCCTTTATTACTCTTTTTTTATTATCCTCCTTCCTATCAATGGTAACACATGTCAAAATATCTTTTCCAATATCAAATACTATATTTTTAGAGATGTGAATAATAATCCCTTCACCCTCATTAACATCTTTCTTTTTAACACATGGGGTTTCCATAACAATCTATCCTTTCCATCCCTTTCTTTTTAAATCTTTCAGATTTGGCATACCGCTATCTTTAATATCATACTTTCCAATCCATCTAATCAGCACGCCCAATTTCCACCAAAGGAAGATGGCCACCAACTTGACAGCTGGACAACACTGCGAGCCATTATTTTTAATTATTACCTTCTTGTCCATGATTAATCAAATCCCCCACTCTATCCTTAGCTATTATTTCTTTAATTTGGTTTGATAAATTGGAAAAATCCCAAAATTTTAACACCTCTTGCCTATATCCAAAATTTGCCAAGGCATCAGTACCCTTGTTGCCTTCCCTAAAGGTGTGGCATATCTTGTAACTTTGGAAAGAATGTAGCATATTTTTGTAGTCATCCAAAAGATATTTTATCTCCCAAGGGGCCTCAAATTTATTATTTAAATAATCAACTATCAACTTAGAATCATCTTCTAAAATAGCCTTTGTCTATCTATTATCTTTAAGATAACATATACCTATCCAAACAACATAAGCCTCTACCAAATTATTTGTTGTTGTTCTCAGGACCTTGCTGTATCTAGCTACATAGATGTCTCAATCATTTCTAACAACGCCATCTGCCCCTGCCAAGCCAGGGTTCCCTTTTGAGCATCCATCAAAATTACACTTAATCCACCTAGGGTCTGGGGGGATCCAAATAGTACTTTTTCTAATAATTTGTTTAGCCCAATCAACATTATTAAGATCATGAGAAAGACCCCATTGTTGTTTGATTATCATCTCTTGATACAAAGGCCCTTTATTTGAAGGAGCATACCTACAACTTTCTATATTCTCTTGAATTTATTTCCTTATAGACATACACAACTCTTTATTGCTTTTAGCAACATCCCTAAAGACCCTATTATTCCTCTCTTTCCATAAACCCTAGGTGAGGAATGGGGGAACTTGTCTCCAAAGGTCAAGAATGATATTATGAGAATAAGGGATATACTCCAACCATCAAAAAATATTTTAACCGAAGGATGGAAAACCCAATCAACCATCAAATTCTATAGAAAAAAATCCCAAACTTCTTGAGCATAAGAATATTGAAAGAGTAGATGAATAATTGTTTCTTCCTCTTCATTACAAAGATAACATTTATTAACCAAGTACCATCCCCTTTTCTTAAGGTTGTCAATTGTAAGAATCTTTTCGTGCAACAATGTCCACCAAAAGCAGTTAATTTTAGGGATTAAGTTCTTGCTCCACACAATATTCCAGTTAAAGACCCCTAACTGAAGAGGCTGTGGATCCATAGTCTCATAAGAAGATTCAACAAAAAAATTGCCTAGAAGCATTTTTTCCCAAATCCACTCATCATTCCTATTTCTTGAGGAAAGATCCAGGTTCCCAATCTACCTTAAGAGGGAGACCAAAGCAGCATCCCAATTCAGCTATCTACCACCCCTAAGAACAACATTATTCAAATAGTTCCTGAAGTCAATCCATTTTGGTCTTGGACCTTCCCAATTTATGTAATTTTAGACCTTCTTTCCAATGCTTCTCTTCAATCTAATTCTAATTTGTTGGAGGTTGTCACTAGCTGATAAAGGAGCACAAGTTGACCAAGCATCCTCCCAAAAATCAACTTAAATCCCATTTCCAATTCTTAATTTTGCTCCTTTTGTCAGAGTGCCTCTCACTTTTAGTAGATTATTCCAGAAGACCGACCCATAGGGGAGTTTCATATTCCTAAGGAAACAACAAGCATCCTTGTTACCCAAGTATTTAGCTTGAAGAATCTACACCCAATTTTTTTCTCCCTCCAGAAGAAACCAACCCATTTTTTCCATAAGAGCTTTATTGAACCTTTTTATTCTTCTTATTCCCAATCCTCCTTCCCCCTTTGTAGTACAAACAATTTTCCATCTAACAAGTGTCATTCTTTTCCTTTCTTCCACACCTGACCATAAGAACCCCCTTTGAATAATTTCAATTTTCTCAACAATATAGGCAAGGATGTTGAAGAGTCAGAGAGATAATAGATAGGTATATTTTGAAGAGAAGCTTTTAAGAGCTGAACCTTCCCAACAAAACTTAGCAATTTTCCTTTCCATCTTGCCAGCTTCTTCTAAATATTTTCCACAATATAATTCCAGTAGTTGCTATTGGGTTTTCTTGAGATTAATGGTAACCCCAGATAGTTAGTAGGAAAATTAGCCTCCTGAAACCCTAAGATATTTATCACTTTGTCCTTAACAATCTAGCTGGTATTGATAAAATAGATTTTACTCTTTTGGTAATTAATATATTGGCTAGAAACCTTAATATTTATCAAGGATCACTTTCCATTGTTTCAATTCCAAAATAGAGGCCTCCCCCAAGAGGATAGTGTTGTCAAAAAACTGTTGATGTGAAGTAGGGAGAAGGGAAGAAGCAACACAAAAACCTTTCAAAGTTTTATTTTCAACCTATTTCTAGATGTTGCAACCCAAAGCTTCAGCAACAATGACAAACAAATAAGGTGACAATGGGTCCCCCTATCTTAGGCCACGACCCTAAGAGAAGAAGCCTCGAGGAACCCCATTAATCAAAATAGAATACTTAGGAGTAGTGACACATGATCTGATTAAGTTGAAAATTTTACCTTTAAATCCAAAATTTTCAAGGACAACAAATAGGAAATTCCAAGATACCTGATCATAAGCTTTAGAAATATCTAGTTTTAAAGCCATACCCTATTTTTTGTTGTGATCCATAGAGTGTAACACCTCATGAGTGTAAATAGTTGCATCCAAAATTTGTCTTCACTGGACAAACCCTTTTTTATTAACAACAATCATTTTATTCAAAACTAATTTCAATCTATTAACCATAATTTTAGAGCATATTTTATAGGTGGTATTACATAAACTGATTGGTCTATAGTCATTCATAGAAGTAGCTTCATTATTCTTAGGTATAAGAGAAATAAAAGTGGTGTTCAACTGATTTAGAAGCCTTCTTGATTTGAAGAAGTCCCTATTTTCATTTAACAGGTCATAAGAGATAATGTTCCAGTAGACTTGGAAAAAAATTGGGGGGAAGCCATCTAGCCCTAGCACTTTGAAAGCACCAAAGGAGAAAAAATTCTCCCTAACTTTGTCAATAGAAACAATTTTAGACATTTCATTTAAGTCCTCATTAGTGATAACATTAGGAATCACCTACATAAATTCATCCAATTCTAAATTATCCATCATTAGCAATTCAGGAAAATTAGAAAAAAGGGAACAACCTTCTTAGCAATTTCCTCCTCCCTACCAAGTCTATTCCCATTAGAAGTAACTAAAGATCTAATCATGTTTCTTCCTCTATGTTTTAAGGTAGATTTGTGGAAAAACTTTGTATTTATGTCCCCTTCCCTCAACCATTGGATTCTAGAATTCTGTTTCCAGAAGATTTCTTCTTTTTTATTTACTTTATACCATTGAGCTCTGAGATCCCTTTCTTGGTTACAGGTCTCTTCATCCCTAATTCCTAGCTCCATCAGGTATTGAATCTTCTTAAGTTTTAAGCTTAAATCTTTTTAGTGAAGATGTTCCCAAATGATTATTTATTCCACCCCTTGACCTTTTCTTTGACCATTTTTTAGTTTCTGAACAAGTCTATACATGGGAGTACCATCACAAGGAATATTCCACCACTCTTCAACCAGGGATTTAAAGTCCAGGTGAAGAGACCACATTATTTCATATCTAAAAGGAAAGGGTACTTTAACCATTTTATCATCCCATTCCAAAAGGAGAGCACTATGATCAAAACCTGTTCTGGGGAAAGCTATGAGGGTGAGATTCTACAAAATGTTCCAATTGGAGGAGACAAGAAACCTGTCAAACTTAACCTGTATTAGATGACACCCCTACCTCCTATTAGTCCAATTAAAAAGAGATCCATTCAAAGGAATGCCCATTAACCCCACTAAGTCCACCATGCTATCAGAGAAATTAGTAAGACCTCCACTTTGTTCGGAGGATACAAAGGGGAATTAAAATCCCCACCAAGCATCCATATCTCATCACTTCTATTAATAATGATACCCTCAAGAAGGTTCCAAAGATCAATCCTATCCAATCTTGAGTTAGGACCATATATATTGACCATATTCCACTTGGAAAGGGAAATATTATCTTCCAAAGAAACAATAAGATAATTCTTATTGTAGAAATTCATCCTTCTAGCAATCCTAGAAGGGTTCCAACAAGTCACAATCCCTCTGAGGCCCCCTTCGCATCACTAACTTCAAATCTAGCACTAGTCCAAAGCCACTTTATCACTTTCTCAAAACCTCTTTTCATTTTAGTTTCTTGAATTAAAAGGACACCTGGTTTAAGATCAACCGTACAATATTTTAATAGATGTTTGTAGGGGCCATTGAGTCTCCTCACATTCCAAGATAGCAGACACATCAAAGAAAAAGAAAAGTAGTATCCCTTGATACTACAAAGAGAGGGAGAAGATCTTCCCTTCTTTCTGGATTTACTCCCAGCCAAGGAGTCAAGAGTTCACTACTTACCAGCCACCACATCTCTTGTTATTTCTTTGATCCTCAACTCTTTTAGTAGTGGTCTGCCCACTTTCGTATTTCCTCCAACATCTGATTTTTTCTTTCTCCTTGATTTTGTATATATCCATTCCTCATATACAACACCCTCTTTCTGTGGGGAACTAGAATTCATTAAGCAATTATTTCTACCATCTTTTCCCTCCTTCTCATGCTTATCTTGTGGTGTATGATCCTTCCCCAAATCCAAGTTTGTCATAGGAAGCTCAGGAGAGGAATTTAGCAACTTTTTCATCTAACTTTCAATCTCCCCATCCTCCAATAAATCATTTTGTTGTTCTTGAGTTTTATAGACACCTCCCTCCAATCCATATGATAATATTTTTAGATTATCCATCTTTTCCTTACCATTTTTTAGTTCAAGATAGTTCTCTAAGGAATACAAGGATTTAATCCCAACATCAGCCCCCTCAGACAACACCAATTGAACATTGTCCTTCAAAATGCTCTTATTGAGATTCTGGCCCTCAATCTCAAAAAACATTTGAGAAGGCGCTAACACCTTATCAGAAAGTACCATTGTCAAGTTAGGAATTGGTGTAACATGCTCCTTAATCAGCTTCATAGGAGTCACATTTTTCAAGGGAGAGTTCTCTAGGGCTCCTTGTTGAGGCTTTTTAGGCTCAACTGGGGATTTTTACAAACATCCTATAAATGGCCAAACTTATTACACCCTTGAAAAAATACCAAAGCTTTCTCATATTCCAATGGTTGAACCCATCTTCCAAATCTTGATTTTAAGGTCATAGAGGTAGGACGAACAATATTAATAGCAACATTCTCACACATTCAAACATAAACCAGTCTAGAATTGAGGAGGGTTACTTTATCCACTGTAACCAAGGTTCCAAAAGAATCAGTAATGCCTTTAAAGACATTTTGATGTTAGATTTCCAAAGGCAAACCCGATATCCTAACCTAGGTAGGAGCAACTTTACCTAGGTTAGTAGAGGCATCAAACTATAGTTTCCACTTACACAGAGACAAAATATTCTTGAAGATTCTATCGAAAGCCCAAGGGCCTCCTATAATAACCCTAATCATATCCTCAGGAATAACAAAGGAAAATAAAAATAGACCTTTAGGAATAACACTTATGGAGACACTACCCTTGAGATTCCAAGTGTCAATGGCCCACTTACATACCTGGTCAATATTAGGATGACCAACAAAGAACTTTCCAACCAAGGACAACTTCAGTCCTTCCATAGCATCATTCAAGATTACATTTGGGACATCCACTTTATCCCCCTTAACAATGCAGAAAGTAGACAAAGAATCATGGGGCACCTTTGTCGAAGCCTTTCCACCAAAAAGATTTTCCACATAGGATACAATGTTCTCACCAGTGAACAAAGTGTCCTTACCCTCGAGAGAAGAGGTAGACCCATTCAAACCCCTAGGAAAAGGCACATGTGAAGCACTAGGCATACTTTTAGTCCCCCCAAAAGATGAAGGAGAGGAAGCAACATTATGGGAAGGAGCAAAGTGCATGCGTGGGGGAGCCTTGATGGGGCCCCTACTAGGATGATTCATCAGGAAATGCAGAAGCTCAAAAATTTGAAAATTCTCACAAGATCAAGGCCATAATAGAATGGAAATGATTAGAAACCTCTAGATGTTGAGAGAAAAGTGAAACTGCTACAATAAAATATTCTACAAGTATATGAAAATCTAAAATATTTTTTGGACAAGGATTAAACCATAAGATAATTATGTGATTACACAAAATCTGAAATAAGAATAAAATTAACAAACTAGATATCAATGTAGGATTTATGAGGAGAAACACTTTTGATAAAAAAAACTCCATATGATAAAGATTGCATGTATGTATTAATCTCCACAAACTATATCATATTGTTTCATATGATGGAGTCAAGGAAAATCCTCACAAGATCAAGGCCATAGTAGAATGAAAATGATTAGAGCCCTCTAGATGTTGAGAGAAAGGTGAAACTGATACAATAAAATATTCTACAAGTACATGAAAATCTAAAATATTTTTTGGACAAGGATTAAACCATAAGATAATTACGTGATTACACAAAATTAGAAATAAGAATAAAATCAACAAACTATATCAATGTAGGATTTATGAGGAGAAACATTTTTGATTAAAAAAAACTCCATATGATAAAGATGGCATGTATGTATTAATCTCCAAGAATGAGATACATCCAACATACTAACACTCTTTTAACTCAAACAACACTCTAGCAACAACTATGTACCTATAAAATTATCTCATAAATCAATTATCTCATACAATCAATATACTGGCACAAAGAGAGCAAAAAACCATAAATGGTTCACCAAAACAATGGATACCAAAACCATGGTATTATAAAAAACACCAAGCCCACATTGGAGAGCATCTTCCAAGAATAGTAAATAAATAAATGACTTCATATGGACATCACATGGACACAATCAATTGACCCCCATAATAGTAATTATAACCACAAAGGAATCTTTGCTTTCACAACTCCCAATGGTTCATATTCCAAGTATAGTGCTCCATTTTTAAGTGTTCAACTCATGCAAGTCATACCCATAATACAATATTATCCACTCCTCAATCCTAGTGCCTAGAACTAAGGAAAGTGTAATAAGTGATTCCAAAGCTAATTATAACTATCACCATTATGCTTCGCCTTCTTTGTGAATGCATGTAGTAACTAATGCCAAGATTCTTGGAGAATCTTAATTATAAATTATTTTCCAATGACACCCTAGGAGTCCAAGGACACTTTCCAACAATTTTGGAGATACACAAATTGTATATAGGATTGCAAAGTAAATGTCACCTTAATCCTAACACAAAAACCAACAAGGTTTCTTAGGGATTAAAGGTTACTATCATTGATTTGTAAGTAATTATGTTGGAAAAAAATTAGCTCTCACAATCTTGTGGAAAAGGGGGTCCTTCTAATAGAATGAGGTAGCTGCCAAGTCATTTGAGAAGCTAAAAGAAATCACACCTACAAATCTAGTTCTAGATATCCCATATTTTTCTAAAATATTTATTATGGAATATGATACTTTGAGGCATGAAATAACTGTAATACTCATGCACAAACCACTATTAGAAATATTCAGATTGTGTGCAGACCTAGTGGTTATATGATAGTGATGTGTGCATAATATATTGATCACAATTTAAAACCTTGGGGAAAAAGATTCAAACATGTGTTATGTGAAAAATATCATACTAGGCCAATTGATAATGTTGCAATTTCATGAGATATATGATGTGGGGTGATCCCACAATAGTGGTTTTCACTTTTTGGGACATTCTAATTTTTGTTGAAATCACATATTTTTAGAAAATATAATGATTTAAGCCTTGAAAATTTCCATTAAAGGATTCCAATTGAAGAGGGTTTGATCAAACCACCTTAGATCAAACCCCCTTGGATAGAACCCCACTAGTTTTAAACCATACCTATAACGGAGTCTCCTTTACACCTATCAAAATGTTGATAAAAAACCAGTTTTGATTTACCTTTTGGGGATCAAATGAATTCATTTAAAATTTATTTTTGTAAGTATATAGTCTTTATTATAAGCTTCCCAAAAAGTATAATTTTAAATATATTTAATTTGATTATTATATTTATTTTTTATTTCTTGTGAATGTAGGTTTTTCACTAAAAATCAAGCTCTTTGTTTTGCATATGTGAAAAAACAGCAGATTATAAAAAAAAATTTGAAAAATATAAGTGCACTCGATATTGATGTCTCTGATCCAACCAAAAAAAAAAAAGAATTTCAACACATACAAAAAATGTCATGTTTTAGCCAGTAAATCATGTTTGGATTGTAAATGGTTTGACTTTGAAACTTAATTAAGAAAAAAATATTCAATGAAATACTATGAAACCAATTCCATGCACTAGATATCATAGTTACAAATCTAAATTTGAAAAAATTAGAATTTTATCCTTCATAGAAAAAAGTTATGTGTTAGCCAACGTCACTCTTTTAAAATGGTGTTTACTGTTAAAAACTAGTTTTCGAAGGAGATGGAAAAAGATGTGCAATTTGATTCCAAATTTTTTGAAAAAATATATTTAGAATCTATAATAAAAATGTCACAGATCACTTGTTTGCATCATCTTCAAATTCATCACCGTTTAGCCGCTATAGGTGCCCAAAAGTGAAAATTTAGTTAAAAAATTAGTTCACTGTCCAATTTGGCCAAAAGTTGTAAACCAGTATTGTGGGATCACCTTGTGTATAGATTATTCTCACCTTTAAATTAAATAGAAAAAAGAGAGAACCAATCAATTTAAGGAAATTGGTAAAGGGGAGAAAAGGAAATTTTAAGGCACATGTTCTTTTAGGATAATAGATGAAAGATGGGAACAATATAGGAGATTCCCTCATTGTTGAAAGTGAGTAATTGTCCCCAAGGGAGGGATGAAACATAGATTATGCAAAATGAATGCTAAGGACCATGAGAGAGTTATCAAATAATAGAAGGGAAAAAAACTTTCCTAAGGAAAAGGGGAGCATATGAACAAATATGACCTTTTTTTATTATAATTGCACCAACAAATATGGTGACAGGAAATATATAGTTGTGACTATACATCCCCATAAATTATCATAAACTTCCATAGAGACATTCATTACAAATATATTTAATATAAAATCTTTCCTATGATATAAAAAATAGCCCCTTCATTTACAACTTACATGAATAGTTATTGATTCCCTAGAATGTGTTTGAGACAGAAGATTCAAAATTTTCACTTGGTAACCAACTATTTGAAAGAGAAACAAACTAGAATATATAGATCATTCATTTCTTGGAGTCCAACAACCTATGGGAGCCTCAAGATGAAGAAACTATGAGTGACATGAAGAAACCCACCATACATTATTCAAAATTATCCATGTGTTGCAATTTGAGTCTCAAATCATGTGAAAATTATTTTCAAAACATTAAAATTCACACAAGAGGCACAAAAGAATACACTATAGGTCTATAATTACTCTTTTCATTTAATACACATCTAGGTATGTTGTGCCAAGGTGTGGGTGAGCTATGAAATTTGCTACAAATGTGACCGAGAGATAACCCAAAAGCATCAAGCCTAAAAACCCTAACCATCACATTAAATGTAATACAAGCCACTTTTATCTTTTATTTTCTTTGAATTTGCACCTTTTGTATTAAAACGTAATTTTTGGGTGTGATTTAATTTGATTTGATAGTTACAAAGCTTCATTAGATCATTTGTAGCATTCTTGCATCATTTTATTCCTTACCATTGGAAACTACTTGCAAATCTGTACCCAAAAGATGAACAATGTTTTCTAGGTGGGAAAAACATTTCTTAGGTGGTTGTTGCATCAAATATAGTCATAAACAACCCTTTTTATGTGTAGGGGTAGGTGATTTTGAACAATAAAAATCATGAGAGTTTCAAGATTAAAGGTTGGGGATACCTTATGACCAATACCTTTAGTTGGGGCATTAGTGATTGGGCCTAACAAGTTTTGTGACCCCCTTTTTATAATAATATTGTTATGTGTCAAAATGCCTTGTTACCAAGATCCTTCATCCTCTCTTATCCAATGATTTTGTGTTTATGCTCATCCTCTTCCTCTTTTAGTGTTCTTTTAGTTTTCCCAAGTCTGTACACATTTGGGTGAGTTATGTATTCTAAGTTTCTATCATTTAGAATGTTAGACTTCATTGGATTAGCATACTTAATGTCCGTTCTTTTCCCTTATCCTCTTCCTTCTATTTTTATTAGGTTGTTAGAGTTTCCCATCCCTTATCCCATTTTCTTGTCATGTCATTGTTAGTGACTCTATTCTAATTGGAGTCTGACTTCACCTCATCCACCTACCATATAGGTATGAGTTCCTCATCATCCTTTATCCCCAAAGTTTGACACTAAAACCTCTTTGCATTATTCATCCCACCTACCACCTAACATTTCAGCATGCCACAATGTTTATTCTTGATTTGTGGCCCCAACTGGGGCACAACTTTTCTAGTGACATTATTTAATTAGAGGACATGGTTTCATGTGTATTTACTATTGTTAGAGTTGTGTATACTACCCCAACCACCATTAATGTTGTGAGTAGGGCTTGTGGCCATATTTTTTCCCACCATTAAACTTGGGAGTTTTTCCAAGTTTGATTATCTTCTTCCATACCTCCCCATTACCTTTTTGTGCAAGTAGACAAGTTTTAGGCATGATTTACAAGAATATGATGTTGGTAGGTATGGGCACCCCATTTGTGTACTTCTTTGATACTTGGTAATATCCATGGTAGTTTTTACCTCTCTATGAAAGGTATTTTGGGTTGGAACCCTAATAATTAAAGGTAATTTTCAACACCTACACCAAAACCTAACCAAACTATCTTAAGAATTCATGTTCAACTGAATATATTTGAGGATGAAACCTTACTAGTTTATGAGTTGCTAAGGATGAAAAACTTGTTGGTTTAAGAAGTGATTCTTATCTAGAGGTTGTATTTGGGCTCTGATGATGGTCAACATCAGTGATATTAAGATAAAATGGCACTTATAGTTTTTGTAGTAGAATTGATTATTCTAAAGGCATCCATGATGGTGGTTACCCATAGGAGCAAACTAGAACAAAGTGCAGAAGGTTATAAACACTAACAAAAACCCCCTTAGTCCATAAAAGTTGTTGACACAACATTTGTATTGTATTTCCATTCTTTCTACTTATGTAAGAATATCCTTGTAACTATTGGGTGTTTGTAGATAAAGCTTCAATGGGTATTAATGAATGCAAATCCATATTTCTAAACTAAGTTTATCAAATCTAAGAAAATGATTTAATACGTAGTTTATTCTCTTTTGTTAATTTATGCTATAATATTAGCATTTGATGTTAATTGTGTGATTGTAAAGGGAATTTTATGGGTTAGGTAAATAAATGATAAAGATATTAGGGTTTTTTTAGATTCATAGCTAAACCTAGTTTTTCTAAATTTGTACATGTGTTTAAAGCTATAATTCATCTTTAATGGTGAACACTATCTATAATATTAGAGTTTATCATAGTAGGAAAAATAATGAAATCTAAAGTATGTCATTGAGCCATTGAGGTTACTTGTAAACAATAATGCATTTTGGGGGATTATAATGAATTTTAAAGTGTATTATGAAGTTGTTAATGTTGTTCATAAAAAATAATTCAAAGTTTAGGGTTTGTATGGTACCAAATTAAATATTATTAAATATGCCAAATATTCACTTGAAATACTTGGTTGAGACAATATAATTGTAATTGAGTAAATTTGCACCCCTTGGAAAATTCACCATTTTCATAACTACTACCTTAGAAATCATAAATCCGATGATGCAAATTCCACATCTGCCACCTTTTCCCATCCACTTGGCAACTCATTTTTATGTTGGTGGAGGAATCTCTACGAGGATGCACATGCACTACACAGACGTCTGTGTGTCGCGCTGCCATTCTGACAGGATCCCTACCTTTAGAATTTGAAGAGGCATTACGCTTCTCCATTGGATGCAAAGTGTAATGTTCCTTGCTCCCTTGATCGATGAAAAATGGGTCTTTTGCCTCCCTTCTACCATTCAAATGCTTCAATTATTCATTCATTCACCCTTCTTGATTCAACTCACTATTGGTTTCATTATCTTCACTCTCTTAGCTCCATTCTTCCACTCTCAAGCTCCTACATCACTCTTTTGTGGCTACAAGCTACTAGTTTTTGGCTCCCACACTCTGTTTGTTGTGACAACGTGTAAGAACCCTAAGTTCTCCCATACTGAAAATTTATTTCGTTGAAGGATGACTACTAAATTTAGTTTTGTTTGTTTTTGGGTTTTGTGATTTTTTTGTATTTTTTTATATAACAATGCAATAATGGCAATGCATGTAATGCCAAAAATTAAAATGCTAAATAAAAGGTAAAGTGAATACACTGAAAATGCTGCAAAGATGTCTTTATTCTTCATAGATAATATTATTTTTCTATTACGCAGTAAGGGCATACTTGGAAAGGAGGAGATATTATCACATCACTAAACTGAGTGTTGGAAGCACTATTTAAGACTGATAAGAAGCTCGATCTACAACTAGTGAATGATTCTCCACCTCAAACACTCCATTAAACCCTTCTATTATTGTAGCCACCCAAGACAATGATAGATTTGCACAAAAAGGAAAAGCGCTCAGCCAGGTAGGATGAACACACCTTGCTGAGATGATGGTACGACTGGCTGTATGACAATAAGTACGACCTAGGAAATGTATACCCAACAATGAACAATGTAGCCTTCAAGATGCTTGATATTCTCAATGAAAATCTTCTCAAACCCTTGAATAATTTCTCCAATCTACTCAAACTTGACTCCTTGATGAAGCCAACAGTTAAGCAATCTTCAGTTGATAGTCTCACAACCTCAGAATGCTGATACACTAAAGAAGCTATGCTCTCCAATGCCGAAAAGCTCTAGAAAATGTAGAAACCCTCATTTCTCTTCTCCAAACACTAGTAGAAGTCATGAAATAAAGTTATCAAATGCACAATGGGTGAGTCAACCTTTCTTGGCTTGTCTTATATACTTCTTCAAATGTTTGATTCCCTCATTTTTCCTTTTTGATCATTTAAAATAATATAATATTTGCACTTTAGAATTATTAAATAATCTCCTTAAAGTTGGCACCCAAACTTATTAATTAAAATGGCCCCCTTTTAATGATAAATGGACCCTTAAGTCATAAAGTGCAAATATAACGTTATAATATAGCAATAAAATATTAATTATTATTAAATTCACCTTTAATAATAATTCAATGTTATAACTTAGGAAAAACTCCTTAATTCATCAATCCAACTAAATACTAGAATCAACACTGCCAATATATCCCATTTAGGTGCCTTGCTATAAATAGTAACCCTGACTAAATGACTTACTATAAATAGTAAGTATGAGAAAATGATTCCTGAAATCTTTGCAAAGGCCAAACTTGAAACTTATTGAACTCTAGAGAAGAAATAAACCATCCACTAACTAGGTATCTTCCTCAAAAGACCCTCTATTCATACTCATTAGCCTACGAGGGTCAACTGATAGGCTAATCCTGCTAAGAATTGATGTTTATCTAGAAGGGGACATTATAGTCCACCCTCCCTGAAATTGCATGTCCCCAAGCAATCTCAACTCTAGATGCTACAAGATATCCTCGCTCTCGCATGTAGCATCCTCTACCAGCAAGTCATTCCTCTTAATCAAATATTCCCTGATGACCCTCCTCCATAATTGTCTTTCTTTGACATCTAAGATGGTCTCAGGTACTAGAATCAATTTTCCCTCATCATCCAAGGGTGGTAAAGTTGTAGAAGGTCCTAATTCCTTCTTGAGGCGTGACACATGAAATACATTATGTACTTTGTTGTTTACCGGTAAATCCAACTCATAAGCCACCTCGCCTACTTGCCTGATAATCCTGAAAGGACCATAGTATCGTGACTTGAGTTTTTCTGCACCACTCTTCCTGAGAGTGGACTGACGATATGGATGCAAAATCAAATAAACCATATCCCCTACCTCAAAAGAATGCTCATCTCTCCTCTTCTCCACATACTACTTCTACTGATTTTGTGCCTTTCGAATATTTTCTCGAAGAGCCCTCATGATATCCTAGCTCTCCTACAATAGATCGCCAACACTAGGCACCCTACTGTCACTTAGTATTAAATCAAGAAAGTTGGGCACATCATACCCATACAGAGCCATAAACAGTGTCATCTGAATCAACAAATGGTGAGTGGTATTATAATAGTACTCACAAAGATGAATCCACTTCACCCAAGCCTTTTGCTTCCTTGCTATATAGTTCCTAAGATATCCCTCCACCCACTTATTCACAATTTGTGTCTGGTCATCTATCTGCAGGTGGTAGCTAGTGCTCGAAGTAAGCTCAGTCCCACAAATTCTGAATAGCTCCTACCAAAAGTGACTAAAGAACCAACTATCCTTATCACTGACAATACTCTGAGGTAGACCATGCAACCTACATACCTCATAGAAAAATAACTCTGCTACCTATGTAGCTGAATATGTAGTTGTAATTAGGAAGAAGTGAACATACTTCATGAGTCAATCAACAACCACATATATGCAGTCTCTACCTTGTGCTTTCGACAAGCCCATAATAAAATCCATAGACAAGCATTCCCACTTCCTGTCAGGAATTGGAAGTGGCTGAAGTAACCCTATAGGATAGGTGTGCTCCTGTTTATTCTATTGAAAAATAGGACTCTCTGACATACCGAAGAACAACTAACTTGAGACCTTTCCAAGTGAAACGCTCCCGTATCTGCTTGTAATTTTTGAAACACCCGGGATGTCCTACCATAGGCACATCATGAAAGGCCCTTAATACTTTGCTCTTCATCTTTGATCCTATGGTCAAAAATATCATCCCTTTGTAAATGATAAGATCATTTACAATTGAATATCTGTTGTCTTGTACTGAACCCTCAATAATGCTAAAAGCCCAAGAGTCTTTGGCATACTCTGTTGTAATTAGATGTCTCCAATCCTTTGAAATCTCAACCATGGAGCTCAAATGTGGTTGGCGAGACAAAGCATTGACAACAACATTTTGAGTACCTTTGACATAAGCGATATCAAAGTCATATGACTACAATTTACTTACCCATTTCTGTTGATGATCATTGAGATCTCGCTACCCTAGGAAATGTCTCGGGCTATTATGATTTGTTTTAACACAAATTTTGCTACCTACAAGGTATTGCATGAATTTAGCCAACACGTGCATGATGGATAACATTTCCTTGTCATAAATGCTATAGCTCCTCTCTGGTCCCCTTAGTTTCCTACTCTCAAAAGCTATTAGATGCTTGTCCTGCATAAGAACTGTGCCAATCCCCTCACCTGAGGCATCACACTGAAGCTCAAAGGGTCTAGTAAAATCTGGTAATGCAAGGACTGGATAAGTCATCATCACTTGCTTAAGCTTCTCAAAATACTCCTATGCTTTAGGAGTCCAAACAAATGCACCTTTCTTTGTCAAGTCTCTAAGTGGTGCTGCATGCCATGAGTATCCACTGACAAATCAATGATAGAAGCAACACAAGCCCAAAAATTCTCTAAGTGAGTAATATTCTTAGGAGTAGGCCACTCAATGATAGCTCTGACCTTGTCAAGATCCATATGCACACCCTCTGCACTGATACTATGGCCTAAGTATAATAGTTATGTCATGCTCATATCACATTTGGATTCCTTAGCATATAAGGACTCCCTATCAAGAATACCCAACACTGTATCCAAATGGGCAATATGCTCCTCCCAATTTTTGTTGTATACCAAAATGTCATCAAAGAAGACAAGTACAAACCTCCTCAACTGTGACTGGAAGACCCTATTCATGGTGGACTAGAATGTAGCAGGGGCATTGGTTAGCCCAAATGGCATAACCACAAACTCAAAGTGTCCATAATGACATCTGAATGTTGTCTTCTCAATGTCCTACTATCTAACCCTGATCTGGTGATAACCCAATCTCAAATCCATTTTCAAGAAGTAGCAAGCATTGTGAAGCTCATCGATCAACTCGTCAATACAAGGAATAGGGTATCGATTCTTAATCATCTTCTTATTCAGGATCTTGTAATCAATGCACATCTGAAGGGTACCATCCTTTTTCTTCACCAAAACTATGGATGAAGCAAAAGGAGATTTGCTAGGTCTAATGTGCCCCATAGCAAGTAACTCTTTATTTGTCTTTTCAATTTCATATTTCAGCCACTTAGGGTGCTTGTAGGGAGTGATTATCATGGGTTTGGAACCCTCTTCCAATTCTATGATGTGCTCAATCCCTTTGTCTAGAGCTCTACAAGGTGGAATGTCACTGAACACCTTCCCTTGTTTAATCCTCAACTCCTGTATATCTAGATGATAAACTAGTTTTTGCTGCTCCTCCTGTGATGGCATCAACATACACTTAGCTTCCCACTCAACCATGTCATGGCATAAGAGTTTCTCCATTCTTCTGAAAGATATCATCCTGAAATTACTATCCTTGATGGCCTTCAACACATGAGTCTTCCCGTCCACCTTGAATCTCATTTCCATATCTTGAAGGTTAAGGGTAAACTCCCATATGTAATGAAGCCATTTCATTCCTAAAACCATATCATTATCTCCCATATTCACCACATAGAAATCTGCCTTAAATTCAAAATTATTTAAGCACATGTGGAGGTCTAAAATCATCCTATCACACTTAAGAGTGTAGCCATCTACAACCTTCACTCTTATACCTTCAAATTCCTTTGTCTAAATTCCATACTTCTCAACCAACCTAGCATCAATAAAGTTATGTGTGGCACCTATATCAAGCAAGGTGATGACCTTTTGACCAGCTAAGACCCCATGCATCCTAAAGGAGCCTTCCCATTGTATGCTAGTGAGATGTGCCTCTTGTAGCTTCACTTCCCTTTCATCTTCAGACTCATGTTCAAACTTCTTAGCCTCATGTTCAACTTTTTCTACCCCTAAATATTCTGGATCAGATTATTGGTCTAATTTTTCAAATTTAGAATCCTCATAGAACACCCACATTATTCAGTTAGCCTGTCCCTTAGGCCTTAAAGGATAGTCATGGTTTGCATCATAGGGCCCTTTGTAGTAGAAACACAATTTTTTCTTGGGAAAATCATTGAGTGTGTCTTGGTCTAAGGGTGCTACCAATTTCTCCTTTGAATATGATTTTTCCTTCTTCTTGGAGAATGACTTGCTGTCCCTGAATGAAGAGGATTCCTTAGATGAGAACTTGGTTTGTGGGGCTGCAAGGTCCATGCTTCTAGCCTTTTTCATTGCCTCTTGAAGTGTAGGGGTATCAAAGGCTTTTATCCATCCTCTCAATGGTTCCAATAAGCCCTCAATAAACAACATGACTAATCTTCTTTCAAATATGTTGGGAACCATAACCGATAGCTTCTGAAAAATCACCAACGCAAACCTCCTAACTCTCAACCTATTTGAGTTGAGCCAGGTCTCTGAAATATGTTTCTGGATCTTTCTTATCGAAGCACTCAATTAACTTGTCAACAAAATCCTGGTAGGAGGTGATGTGGTTATGTCATAATGTGACCATCCCATCGTACCACCAATTGTGAGCTATCCCCTCCAAATGAAAAGTTGCATATTTAATGGCATCCTCCTTTGCCATTGGCCAAAGTGTCAAGAAGGTATCTACTTTGTGGACCCAAGCTTGTGTTGTGACCTTACCACTAACATCAAATGTAGGTAGCGTGAGTTTGTTGGTGGCATGTTTCAGGTCCTTATTTTGGTTACATGGTCTCTTATCTTGCCTTAATTTTTAATGATCTCTCCTCTGAATCACAAATCGATCAAAGTTCATTTGCTCCCTAACTTATGGTGTTAGCAATTCCCATTCATTGTGGGTTGACATGAGATTGTCTACAAATAGAGCATCTCCCTCTTCTTCAACATTTGCTTCTTCTGGTTCATTTCTCAAAAATGTAGGGCATGTAGGCTTATCTATAGTATGACTAGGAGCTCTGTATGCCCTGGGGGTCCTAGCCACACTTCTATTGTCATCTGGCACATGATTCTATCTTCTAAGAGGGTTTGTCTTATGTAACATTGTTGTAAGTTCCCGCAAAACATCTGCAACCTATTGTTACCCTATTGCCATGTTTTTCATAATTTCTCTTGCTTCCCTCTCTTCATTATTTACTCCATTTCTTGCTTCATTTCTAGGCGGGCTACCATTTCCTATGTCCCCCATTGTGACCTTTTGTGTATCTGCGATTTGATTTCTTTGTTGCTCTGCCTTTTTGCGGGTATAATACTTGTGAGGACCAACTTTTGGTGGTTGCATAAGGCACTTTAACCCTCTAGTATGGTAGGATCAAAGTTTTGATACCACTGTAAGAACCTTTAAGTTCTCCCAAACTAAAACTTTGTTTCGCTGAAGGCTAACTGCTGAATTTGTTTTTGTTTGTTTTTGGGTTTTGTGATTTTTTTCTATTTTTTTGATATAACAATGCAATAATGACAATGCATACAATGCTGGAAATTAAAATGCTAAACAAAAGGTAAAGTAACTACACTAAAATGTTGTAAAGATGTCTTTATTCTTCATAGATAATATTATTTGTCTATTACATAGTTAGGGAATACCCAAAAAGGAGATATCATCACATCATTAAACTGAGTGTTGGTAGCACTATTTAAGATTGAAAAGAAGCTTGATTTGTAGTAAATGAATGATTCTTCACCTCAAATGCTCCACCAAACCCTTCTATTATTGTAGCCACCCAAGACAATGATATATTTGCACAAAAAGGCAAAGTGCCCAACCCTAGGATGAACACGCCTTGTTGAGATGATGGTACGACTGGCTCTATGATTGTAAGTATGACCTAGGAAATGTATACCCAACAATTAACAAGGCAGCCTTTAAGATGCTTGATATTCTCAATGAAAATCTACTCAAATCCTTAAATAATTTCTCCAATCTTCTCAAACTTGACTCCTGGATGAAGCCAATAGTTAAGCAATCTTCAACTGATAGTCTCACAACCTCAGAATGTTGATACATTAAAGAAGCTATGCTCTCTAATGCCAAAAATCTTTGGAAAATGTAGAAACCCTTGTTTCTCTTCTCCAAATTCCAATAGAATATATGAAATAAAGTTATCAAATGCACAATGGATGAGCCGACCTTTCTTGGCTTGCCTTATATACTTCTTCAAAAGTTTGATTCCCTCCTTTTTTCCTTTTTGATCATTTAAAATAATATAATATTTGCACTTTAGAATTATTAAATAATCTCCTTGAAGTTGGTGCCCAAACTTATTAAATAAAATAGCCCCCTTTTAATGATGAATGGACCCTTAATTCATAAAGTGCAAATATAACATTATAATATAACATTAAAATATTAATTATTATTAAAGTCACCTTTAATAATAATTAAATGTTATAACTTAGGAAAAATTCCTTAATTCATCAATCCAACTGAATACCAGAATCAACACTGCCAATATATCCCATTCAGGTGCCCTACTATAAATAGTAATCCTAACTGAATGACTTACTATAAATAGTAAGTATGAGAAAATGAGTCTTGAAATCTCTGCAAAGGCCAAACCTAAAACTTACTGAACTCTGGAGAAGAAATAAACCATCCACTGACTTGGTATCTGCCTCAAAAGATCCTCTTTCCATACTCATTAGCCTACGAGGATCAACTGAAAGGTTAATCCTGTTGAGAACTAATGTCTAGCTAGAAGGGGATATTACACAACCTTGTTGTTGAAGGACTTGCAAGATCTCTCCTTCCACTACTTGCCTTGAGTGCTTGTAGCTGTGGAGGTGATATTGTCCATTAATATTTCTCTTTGCATCACTTTTGATGAGTCCAGTTTATGAATCAATTTTGATAGTATTTATTATCTATTTGTTGTAGTTGTCATAGGTTTTGATACTTGGATGCTGACCTTTTTGTGATATTTCCTCAAAACCATAGACATTGGGCATAAGCTATTTTTTTGTAACCTTTAAATGACATTGACATGCTATATGAACTATCTATGTTAATTTTACATGTGGATTAATGAATGTTACTTTAAGATAGTTACAAATATGCAATTGTTATGCGTACTAATATTGTTATGCAGATAATTAAAGCCTACAAAATTGTGGAAGAATTTGCTAGCTAGTCATTTTTCATCAAAGACAACAAGGTGATTGGTCAAAGGTCAATGGAGGGAAAGACTAAGCGAGAGGGAAATTCCTAGTTGAAATCAAAGGATTGTAACCACCTTGTAAATGATCTTAATTGTTTGTTGAGTGAATATGGGAGTTATTGTTATGCTAGATCTATGTTAAGGTGAACATGCTTGACCAGATTCCACACATGCATAACCTCCTCTTCACTTTTCATCATTTCCCTAAAGTGGTGTCCCCCTAATCTGTTGGAGTTGACCACCTTGCTAGGTCGTTAGTTATTAGTTTTTCTTCCTATAAATAAGATTCAAATTCTCCTTCTCAAAAGGTTGATTCATCTAATGATGTACTTACATTCTTATTTTTCAAGTAATACAGTTATGTTGCTCCATTGTACTTTTGTTTTCCAGTGAATAAAATGAAGTTTGTGCATCTAAGTTTACATTTTTCTTAAGGGATACTCATCCAAGGGGGCCCACTTGGTGAGAATTCCATCCTTTAGCTTAGTTGTTACTTTCTACTTAGTAACTAGTTAAGAATCTGGCACGGTCTGTTCCTGTAGCCACTAGAATTCCATTATGTGATTGTTCTTGCAGCCAAAGTAGACAGAGTAGTTTCTTGTTTGTTTGCTCATATTTTAATTTATGTCATGCATTTTAGCTTAGTATAGTTATTGGTTGTTGCTCAACACTCATGTTATTTCTTTCCAAGCCATTTACTTGCAACATTATGTCTTTCTTAGCTATAGAATGAGGATGGCTACTTTGGATCCCTAGTGCACATATTGTGCTGACCCATTTCAAGCCTACGTCCCTGGGTTGACAAGTTAAATGCACCTTCATGATGATTGGGATAGCTATTCAGATTAGATGTCCAATCTTCGAATCATGGCTGTAAGGGCTTAGTTCTTAGATCATTGTAGGAGGCCAACATTTTTGGCACCATTGCCAGGGATGGTGTCAAACTAGGGAGATCTTTGGAGTCATTGCTAGTTTTTCTTGCTATAGTATTTCTAAAAGTTTGTTCTTAGTATACCCCCTCATTTAGGAAAGTAATGATCCACCATTATTTTTCCAATTCTTTGTGTGAGCTGGCTAATAGTGAGTTGATACCGTATGCATAGAGGAAGGAGAGATGCCTATGGGAGATTCCTTCCTAACGACCCTAATCCATTCCATCTAGATGAGCATTTGAATCTACCAAGAGAAGAAGAAGCACACCCCTTTGTTGATGCATTCCCCAATTTGAGTAGTTCTGAAACCTTTTCTGAAGATCAAAATTAGCTTGAGAATCCCTTTGCTTTGGAACTACATCACATAGGCATGGGTGATGCAAACAGAAATAGACCTAACCAACCAGATTTTCCTTTCCCCATTGCTCATCAAAATGAAGTTGACAACCTCAAAAATATCCCTACTTCAGTCCTTCCAAAGTTTTATGGACTTGTCACAGAAGATCTTGATACTTTCTTGTTCGAGTTTGACATAATATGTAGGATTTATGACTATACCACCGATGCCCAAAGGCTTAAGCTATTCCCTACCACCTTGAAAGAGGTTGCATTGAGATGGTTCATGAGCCTAGGAAGAAATACTATGGAGACTTGGGAGGACATAAAGACAACGTTCCTTGATAAGTACAAGGAATATTGTAGGAGCAGTGACATGAGGGGGGATGACATTTTTAGGATGTAGCAAAAGGAGGATGAGAGTCTAAAGGATTACATTTCAAGATTTTTGTTTAGTCTGCAGAAATCTCCACACCATACACTTAATGAAGAATCAAAAAAAATTATTTTCCTAAGAGGAATTAATGGCAGGTGCACTGATGCCTTAGTCCTGTTGGGAGGAGGAGATATCACCCAATTTCCTTGGGAGGATATCAAGAAGATATGTCTGAACTACTCTAGGGTAGCTTCGAAGAAAAGGAGAGCTTACCAATCCTCTATGGGTAAGTCATCTACCGGTGTAGTTTCAAAAATGGAGATTACTCACTTGCTGGTAGACTTCAAGCAAAACATCATAAACAATCTAGCTACTCAACTGGATACACTTCAAGCCAAGAAGAAACAAGAGGAGGCAGAATATTTCCCCCATTACAGAAAAAAGGACTGCAGATGCAAGATGGTAGCTAATATTGAAAATAAGTAGATTCCACCTGAGTTCAAGCCAATCCAGGGTGAAGATGACCAAGTCTACTACATTGCACAAAGGAGGCCATGGGCTCCAAGACAAGGTATGCCACCAAATCCACTATCTTTTGTTGGGCCTTATTTTAATTCTTATGCACCAAGTAACTAATGGCAACCCCCATATCCATCCAATTATGGAGGACATCCACCACAACCTTGGAGTAACCCTTCAAATTTCTAGCCTAATCACCAAAAATTTCCACCTTAGTGGTAACAACCTTAGGGGAATTAACAACCACCTCCAAGAAACTAGTAGCAAACATCTCAATAGAGGGGAGGACAGCAATGGCCAAACTAGACAACTAGTTACATGCAACCACCTTCTCAGCCCCAACAACATGCTATAATGCCTCCTCCTACTAGTTCAAGTTCAAACACACCCAAAACTACTCAGCTACCAACTCAGCCCACACCTAACCCAAATAACAAACCACAACAACAACTAGTATACTCTTTTGATCCAAATCAATTCCCTGCATATGTTGTGAGTGTAAGTGACATCCACTTGCGTTTAGGAACTACCTTGCTAGCTCCTTCTACAGCCATTATCATTGAAATTCCTATGGAAGAAGAGGAGCATCTGAATGACCCCATTCAGCCAAGTGCACCTAGAAATCCTGAACCAGCCCCAGTTAAGCAGACTGAATAAGAGCCACCATTTCCTCAAAGGTTGGAAATTTCTAAACGAAAAGAATAGAAGGAAGAACCAACCTTTGACATTCTAGACCAGTTGAAGCATGTATGTGTCAAGATCCCTCTATTTCAAGACATAAAACATGTTCCAATCTATGGCAAGGCAATTAAGGAAGCATGCCTTATGAAGCTAGACAAGAAGAAGAAAAACCCCACTATGTTTCAAGTCGTGGGATAGTTGGCTGACATCATGCTCGAGAAAGTGACTATTCCCAAATAAAATGACCCAGGGAGTCCTATGGTAGGAGTTGTCATAAATGGGATCTAAATAAAAAATGCTCTGATTGATTTGGGAGCAAGAATAAATGTAATGACCAAGGATATTCTGCAACAACTAAATGTTGCAAGCATGAGACTTACTCCTATTGTCCCGCAGCTTGTTGATAGTTCAATTGTTAAACCTGATGGTATAATAGAGGACCTTGTGGTAACTCTAGACTCATGAGAGTACCCAAAAAATTTCATGATTCTTTCTCCTAAAATCACACTCGACGGGTACCCTATCATTCTAGGAAGAGCAACAAAAGATGCATATATTGGATGCAAGACATGAGACATGACCATTTCTGATTGAAAGAGCACCAAAAAGCTTGTTCTCTACCCTCCTACTCATCCATCCCACGATATGGATAATTCCATATGGCCACATGTTGGTGAATAGGCTAAGGAAGTTAATTCTGTGACATAGCTTATGATGTTAGGAAGAAGCTCTTTCATGCAGCTTCAAGAGGAAAATGAAGATGAAGTATTCTCTAACATAATTCAGAATCATTGTGAAGTAGAGGAAGCATCATCCTCTCATTCTACTGATCTAGTAAAGACACTTCTGCCCACTCTTCCTACAATAGAACTTCCTACAACAACAAGTATGTATCATACATTGCTGCCACATGAACTCAAGGTACCCAACATTAGTGAAGCAACTATGGTGGAAATAACTACACAAGTGCAAGTGATAGAAGGAAAGCATCTAAACATCAAAAACAAATTAAGTGAAGAACAACAGTTGCCATTGACAAACTTACTAAAGACCCACCAACATGCATTTGCATGGGACTATCATGATATGAAGGGATTGGACCCTAAGCTTTGCACTCATAGAATATATATCAGAGATGATTGTACACGAGTGAGGCAACCACAAAGAAGAATTAACCCTACATTAAGAGAAATTATAAAAGGGAAACTACAGAAATTGGTAGATGCAAGATTTATCTACCCCATCTCAGATAGCCAGTGGGTGTCTCTATTGGTGATTGTGCCCAAAAAGGGAGGGAAGTGGCAAGTTTGTGTTGATTACAGGGAACTCAATGCTACCACCAAAAAGGACCATTTTCCTCTACCTTTCATAGGTCAAGTTCTAGATTCACTTGTAGGAAAGTAGTACTTTTCTTTTCTAGATGGATTTAGCTGCTATAACCAAATCCAAATTGCACCTGAGGACCAGGAGAAGACCACCTTTACCTATCCATGGGGGACTTATGCCTACTTTTTCCTTCCATTTGGCTTATGCAATGCACTTGCAAATTTTTAGAGGGTGATCATTAGCTTATTTTCAAATATTTCTCATGATTGCATGGAAATTTATATGGATGATTTTACCACCTATCTTGTTGATTTCAATGAAGCATTGGAGAATATTAGGAGAGTCCTACAGAGATGTGAAGACCAAAATCTATCTCTAAATAGTGAAAAGTGTTTCATGATGATGCAAGAAGGTGTAGTCCTTGGCCACTACATCTCTCACAAAGGAATTCAAGTAGATCTTGCAAAGATTGAAGTGATCACAAATCTGCCTACACCTGCAAAACAAAAAGATATTAGGATTTTTTTGGGCCATGTAGGCTACTATAGGTGTTTCATCAGGGATTTCAGCAAAATAGCAGCACCATTGTATACTCTTCTCACTAAAGATGTTGAGTTTCAGTGGACTGAAGATTGTGATAAGGCATTTTTTGATTTGAAGATAGTTTTTAATCATGCTCCTATACTCAAAGGCCCCAATTGGGAGCTTCCCTTCCACATCCATACAGATGCATCAAAATATGCCATAGGAGCAATCTTGGGGTAGAAAGAAGGAGCTATTGAAAATGCTATTTATTTTTCTAGCAAAAACTTGCAAGGAGCTGAATTCAATTATATAGTGATAGAAAAGGAAATGCTGGCAGTAATCTATGCCCTCAACAAATTCAGGAACTACATAATAGGCTATCAGATCATTGTGCACATGGATCATGCAGCCATTAGGTATCTCATGAATAAATCCCTGATCTCAGATAGGTTAGCAAGGTGGTTGTTGTTGATGCAAGAGTTTGAAATAACCATTGTGGATAAGCTAGGGAAGGCCAATGTTGTTGCAGACTTTCTTTCAAGGCTGACTACATCAAAGGATAACCAAGTTATTGATGACTCTTTCCCTGATGAACATCTATTCTCCATCAGTGTACATACACCCTGGTATGCTGACATAGCTAACTATCTGGTCACAGAGAGAGTTCCTCCTCACTTCTCTCCAAAAGAGAGAAGGGTGCTCATTGAAAAATCATTTCATCTTTCATGGATTACAGGATGTTTGTTTTACACTGGACCAAACCATGTCATGAGGATATGTGTGAGGAAAGATGAGACATATGATATTTTTCATGTATGCCACAATGAAACATGTGGAGGACATTTTGCAGCCAAAAGGACATAAATGAAGATTCTAAATATAGGATATTACTGACCAACACTTCACAAGGGTATGGGAAGATATACAAGAAAGTGTGATAGATGCCAAAGGATGGGAAGAGCAACCAAATCTGATTAGATCACTAATACATTTGACTGCAAATTACGACGAAACTGTCCAACAAAATATGTAAAATTTGATGTTCGTCGAGTGCTTGTAAAATTTGATGTGTAATTTCCAATTTTTTGAAAGTTTATACACAACGTTCGTTGAAATTTCGACGAACCTGGGGTTCGTCGAAATGTCGACTATTATTTCCATCGAATGTTTGACAAACATGAAAAATTAAAAAAAATCAAATTGTGGCCAACATAAAGAAAAGTGAGTTCACACCTGATTTATTGCGACAGTGTTTTGCTCTACTTGAGACAGTTTGTGGAGAACGAAGGACGATTTTCTTGGGAAAAACAAGAAAAAATTCAAGAAGATATCACCAGGTTGAGGGTAGTCATTGTCTTTTTGTAGAATTAAGTTGTGAAGTTAGATTTGTAGTTCTAGGTTTGAAAATCATATTTTAAAGCAACATCTCATCAAATTTCATTTTTAGAGGTTAAGGGTTTTGAGAATTTCATGTCCAGATTTTGTTGTGTGGAATCACTATAAGATCACAACGGAGGAACAGATTCTTGTGACTATAATTATGTGATCCATAACTGTATTGGTCATGTGGCATAGTTGTGCTATAACAAATATAGGATGCATTCATGTGTGACCCAAGTTTAATGTGGCTATGTTGTGATAGAAATGGAGGCACTCATATAATATAGTTAATTCAGGTTGTATAATGTAGGTGTCAATCATCATTGGGTGCATTTAGGTTGTCTCAAGTTTAAGGATAGGATGTAATTATAGCATGATCAAAGAGTGATTACCTCTTGCTGCAATAAAGAGCCTATAACTCTGGTTGATATGCAGAGTGGTTGTGTTATATCAATTATGTAGTGCATTCAAGCACAACCCATGTTTAATGGGCTATTCTAGAGAGTGATCAAGATTTTCTAAACCTTATGAATGTTACTTGACATATATTTGCATAATCTAAAATTCCTTCAGAGGCTTTTGAAGTATCAATGTATCCTATATAGGGTTTAGAATGATTTCTTTTAATTAAAAAAATAAATAAATGATGTATTTCCCTGTAATTAGATAATGTGGAGATCTCCTAAATCTGCCCCAGCACACTATCCTCTTTGACACTGTATTCATTACTCCAACTACTAGGTTTTTTCATGTGACATCTTTAATATCTTCATGACCGTGGCTTTTAAATAGATCTTAGTCTTTGCTTTAATCCTTTTCATGGTAACCCTTGAGTTCCATAATCCACCTTCAATCTCTTCTAAGAATTTTGTCTTAAGCTAGACTGCATAGTATGCATATAAAGCAAGTCCTTCATACATGCCATTGTTCCAAACCACCACTCACTGCCTTGCTTAAAATGTTGCCTCCATAAGCACAATAGCATGTTTTAAAATTATAGTTGCCAGTGATTGACCATTAAGCTCACCACTTTTATCATGAAGATACAATAAGATTTTTGTCTTCAAACTCAAGGCATTATGAAAGATAACATTGTGAATTGTTTGTTGTATACGATTCGATTTTCTTGCACATTTACTACTTTGCTAACTTCCTTTAAGACTGGGTATTGCACCCTCAGTTGCAATCTCAAACAACTCACTCACTATCACTTGAAGATTCCTTTCATGAGCATCCTTCTATAAAATCAAACTATGCCTATAGGCTACTTACTATAGGGGACTCATTGTTTCATGGTATTGTAGTTCTTAAGATCCTTCAACCTTATTGACACTACTTCCACATCCACAAGGTATTATTCACTATTTTCCCATCTTTGGTGAGTCTCAAAACCTTTGCTCAAACATGCAATCCACTACCTCCCATTATACAATAATGGCTAGAAGAAACATTGAACTGATTTACTCATACTTTATTTGAATGATCATTCCCTGATTGCATTTGCCTTGTCTAACACTACCAAAAGCATTTGAAAAACCCTTAAGGTCAGCAAGGGGGTAAGGAAACTCACTGTTAAAATCTCCACTTTACTATGTAAGGTTTGAGCTTTATTATCTTGTCACTGCTTAGCCTATTTTGACTGTCACATCTCAAGTGACTGTCATTTTTCTTACCATAGATTGCATTTAAAAATGTCACTAAGCTACATAGTGTGCTTGTTATTGGCTACAATCTTTAGATTGCAATATTTTGTTATTAGCTACAATGTCTCAATCTTTTTGGTATTGCAACCTCACTAATCCCTATAGTTATTGTTTATGTTTCTACGGAGGCCTAGGGTTTGTACCTAATCGTACTCTTACCAATGTAGCCACACATTGTTTTTTATTAGGGCTCTCTCAATGTTGAGGGCCCTAGGGATAAGCTCGTCATAAGAAGTGACACATTGCATCTTTAACTAAAAGGATAAATCCGTATTGACATTAGCAATGATGATTCCGACTCATTGCTCCTTAGGAATGGGTCACTTACTCTTACTAGCTCGCTACCTCCATTGTTGTAGGAATTTTGTGGTCAAGTTCAATATTCTGATTTTAGGAGTCTTAACAGTTGGAAATCATAGTAAAATTAGAATTTAACAAGTTTTAGAATTAGCATTGTAAAGTGTTTTTTGGGGTCATTAACTTCAGACTATCTTCTCTTTTGCATGGGTGGTTGCATGCCAAATTTTTTGGGTGTAAAATATCAGAATTATTAGACTATGTTACCTGTCTATGAATAAAAATTATTGGAATGTGAGTTTGATTTTTTTTGAAGATCTAAATAGTCAAGCTTGGCAAAGAAAAATCATGTTAGATAATATTAGTCCAGAACAAAATGAAGAGACACTTGATAGATTGTGGGCTAGATTGAAAAGAAATGGTGATGGGAAATGTTATTGTCCTTGTAATAATTGCAAGGGCTTAAAGATGAGATGACTTTTAATCACAACAATTGAGAAACATTGTAGGCAACATGGTCACTTTGAGGGGGGCATGATTATCGTCCATTGGTAAATTGTTTATTATATGTGTTTATATTGATTGAATTTGTAAATGTTTATATTGTTTTAACATTTTATATATATATATATATATAATCACTTGATCATGATCATGGTTTATTTGTGTCTATCATTATTATAAAGGTGGGGCACCCTAGGGCAGATGATATGGATTATCACAGCCTGGAGAATGTGGTTTTGCAAGTGGATGAACATGGAGCTATGAATATCGAAGATGAAGTTAATGATCCTATGGAAGAAGATGATCATGCGCCAAAAAACATAGTTGAAGATGATGGTACGAATATATTGATCCATGCGACATTTAGTGGCAGAGCTGATCATGATGATCAAGATGACTTTGATGATGTTCATGATTTACCTATACTTGACAAGGTAGACGAGCCCCTTTATGAAGGCTCTGAAACAACTCTTCTCTCTGTTGTATTGTTGATGTTGAACTTTAAGGTTATGAATGTTTTATCAAACATAGAAATCTCACGGATGTTAAGGTATGTCATAAATATCATCCTTTTTCATCTATTTTAATTGTCGTTAGTTCATCACTAGTAAATAAAGGATGAAATATGTACCATTAATATTCTTTATATGAACAAATTATTTTTTGTTGTAGATTGATTGGTGAATTTTTGTTACCACCATCAAATATTTTACCTTGCTCATACCGAGATTTATGTGCCATTATGAAAGATATCAGAATGGAGTATCAAGCAATAGATGCATGTTCCAATGATCATATTATATATCATAAACAATAAGAATTTGCAACAGAATGCCCAGAATGTCATATCAGTAGATATCGAATAGATCAAGTAACAAAAAAGGTGCCTCGCAAGGTTCTTCGTTATATTCCCATTATTCCACGTATGCAACGATTATTTAGGTGCGAAAGCTTAGGCATAATTGATGGATTACCATGCCGCGGAATAGAGTGGAATGACATTTCATGATACTGCGGATGGTTATGCATTTAGGGACATGGAGGAAAAATGGGCAAACTTTAAAGAAGAACCTCATAATCTCAGGCTTTCATTGGGAGCGGATGGTGTCAATCCATTTGGAGAGCTGAGATCTATTTACTTAGTGTGGCCTGTTTTTGTTATCAACAATAACATTCCTCCATGGATGCCAATAAAGAGGGAGCACATAATGTTGTCAATGATTGTTCCAGGTATTTGTTTACATCAATTTTTCTTTAGCATGGTAGCATCTCATTTGTCTTATTTGTTGCATAATGACTTATATTTTTTCATTCAATAGTCATGTACATTAATTTATATATTCACGATAAAATGGATTTATAATAATTATGTAATGTTTATGTTCATTCCAACTAGAGTAAGTACGAGGTGAAAGATATGAATGTATATCGAGCCTCTTATCGTGAGTTACTAAAGTTATGGAATGAAGCGTCACTATATGGCGTCATCTCGGACCAATAGGACCAAGACAATTTCAATTCCATGCAATGCTTGTATGGACAATTCATGATGCCCCGGGGCTAACACATTTTTGTGGTATGTTATAACGTTCGACTGCACTTTAACAATATTTAATTTGATGAAGTAGATATCATGCATGTTTTTAAAATAATCTATTCATTATATATAATTATAAAAATTAACATATTTAATCTAATTATATATGATCTTGCAGGTCTTCAAGCAAAGGGAAAATTTGCATGTCCAATTTGTGGTCCAAAGATGAAATATTGTCGTTCAACAAGTTTAGGAAAGCAAGTGTTTGATGAGTATAGACACTTCCTCCATAGAAATCATAAGTATCAAACTCTTGAAAAACATCTTTTCAATGGGAAAGAGGAGACTACATCAAAACCATGAAGAATGTCACCTCACCTATGGAAGTTGGAATATAATAGAATTAATCATCAAGGTTATACATCGGATCAAATTGTTTATCTATCATATATGATATGTTTTGAATTCATATTTTTTATATTGTATTGTGTTTACTCATGTTGTAATTGACAATGATTGTCATTGTTAATTTGTTTAACTTATATGCTTCATTAAGGTCGTCAAGGCATTAATGGCCAGCTTCCACAGGGACTGAAAAGTTATCCCAAACAATTTAGTAGGTTGCCCTACTATGAGCAGCTACAAATTATGCATTTGTTTGATACAATTCATATCGGAAAGAATATAACAGAAATGTTATGGAAAATATTGGATGGAAGGTATGACAAAGAAAAAATTATAAAAATTTGTAGTGACATTCAGGAAGCCAATCATGCAATAAAAAATGTCATTGAATTGAATAGTGATGGAGACCAAATTAATATAAGTGCCCTTCCTTGGTTATTAACAGAGTAGCAAAGCAATGCTATAAAAGAGATCATACAAAAAATGATTTCCCACGAGTTCTTTGCTTGAACATAAACAATATAATAACAAAGAAAGGTGAATTTGGTCGGGGATGAAAACACATGATTGGCATACCTTCATTAAAGGTAATTACGGTATATTATATACACTTGTATAATGCATGTACTACGTGTATTGTGTTTACTACTTTTGGAAAAATAATGAAAAGATCATTTTATAATTGTTGCAGCACGTTCTACCTCTATCTCTCCAAGAAAACTTTGACAACAATGTCAAGAAATTTATATATGATCTTGGAAAATACATGAGGTAAGTAGCGAGATTTGTTTAATTTTTTGTATACATCTTATAATTTCCATTTGTTTTACTTGTTATGTAATATATTGTATATTTTATTTAAAATATCGTTAATATATTTGTGCCTTGAATCACTTAGATGGATATCATATAAAAGAAATCCATAAAAGAAGATATAAATTATTGGAAGAGAAAAATTCCTCGTCTAATGTTTGAAATGAAAAAGTGTCTACCTTCAACATTTTTCAATGCACAAAAACACTACCTCATACACCAAGTTGAGGAGATTGAATTGTGTGGACATGTACACACAAGGTCAATGTGGATGGTTGAGAGGCACTTGAAATTTTTTAAGGCTTTGGTTAGACAAAGAGCACATTCTGAGGGTTCTATGGTGGAGGGATATATGGTATACTAGACCATGGTGTATATTAGTGAATATCTTCCTAAGTTTGTAGCAAAGATCCATGTAGATCACATTTGGGATCCCAACTCCATTAACAAATTCGAAGGGGAGTACCTGATGGGGAAAGGTAGATTGTGAAAGTGGGGAGGCGTAATTATAAGATGGTCATGGAGATTAATTGGAATGCATTTACATATGGTTTTTATGTATATTGTACTTATTTAATTTTTAATCTTCAATATACATCAATTATAAATTAAGATGGAGTATCTTGTGGTATTTAACTAATTATCGTCGTTTGTGAATTTCAATTTATTTTAATTACAGTTGGTTGAGAGTGGGATGCACTACAATTTTATGTCATGAGAACAATCTTGATTGGATAGCCGGTATGGATTGAGAGCGATGTCAACAATCTGAAAGTGCACATTAACATGGGAAGGTGTGGCTTCATTGGTTAAAGAAGCTCATCATAATGAAGATTCCAATGTTACACAAAGGGAAATTGATTTAGCATATATGGTTTAAGAGATGAACAGGTACATATAAATATATTAATCACCCATATTATTTAATTATTTTCAATTATATTGATGTATATATATGTTGAGATTTTTTTCTTTGCATACATTAGACCAAGAATAAATATGTTTATCAACTAATGATATTGCAATAATTTTTATATGTTTGTATATGCAGTGGGAAACACCACAAGAGCTATGGTGCAATGGTTGGGTGATCAAGAAAATGTTGGATAGCATGAAGAAAACTTGTGATTACATTTCTTTCGCAGTCTTCAATTGACTAATGTTTGTCTAGGCGACATACATTAGGAAGTCTCGGAAAATGCGATAGTATGGAATTTTGGATATGATATACTTGAAGTGTGAATTTAGGATTCTTTGGATTAAGTACATTTAAATAGATACATGGTATAGGCTACAATTGAATAAAAATGATCCTGAGAGAACTATTATTGAACATGATAATGGATTTACCATGGTTAATACAAGTTTGATCGAGCGAGCTGGAAATGAGCCCTATGTTCTTCCAAGCCAATGTGAGCAGGTATTTTACTCAGAGGTTCCAGGTAAACCGGGTTGGTAATTTGTTGTTAGACATGATCCAAGAGGAAGGTCGGTAAAATATAATGTGGTGGAAGAAGAAGATACCGAAGAACTAGAAGATG